>JAQJVL010000951.1:235000-307847 GCA_035578905.1 Stictocephala bisonia | reverse complement strand
TTAAAGAGGACAATAAGGGCAGGAGGAACTTTTAATTAGTTCTCCATCCAGGAATTATTTCTTCTCTAAGGATTCCTATTTTAAAGCGACTCAGCCCCACATGATTAGTGATTTTACTGTGTAAATTGTTTTGTGAAACAGAACCGCTTTAAACTTCCTAAGTCTATTTACAACCATCTTTACCATTTTATTAAGGTTTACTTTGACTTAAATGGGTTTTGTTATAAAAAGTCCTATATCTCATTAAGTTCATTTTTAATATACCAAG
The DNA here is from genome assembly GCA_035578905.1 of Stictocephala bisonia. NCBI lineage: Eukaryota > Metazoa > Arthropoda > Insecta > Hemiptera > Membracidae > Stictocephala > Stictocephala bisonia. The sequence continues at coordinate 307,579 of JAQJVL010000951.1, read as the reverse complement.
TCAACTCACCATTCCATTTTTGTAAAACTGTCTCTTTATTCCTTAGCATTTTTCTGGAACTATATAACAAGACTTACAGTTATATAAACAGTTTATATTGTAATAAAATAACTTTTTAATGTATACAGGTTTTATTAGCCTTCTTATTTGGACAAACAGAAATATTACATGTATTCACCGTATGAAGAAAGGAAAGCAGCTGACAGTAAGTAAATATTTAAAAGAACATTTTAAAGCACTCTTTGACATTAAAGTGCTTAAAGACCTGAAGTAATATATCCAATAATTACGCTTTCAACGATAATGAGTCAGTATATAGTTAAAAACTTACTATGGACAGTGTGTTGTCTTCTGTGTGTGTGTGTGTTTTTTTTTTTTTTTTTTTTTTTTTTTTTTTTTTTTTTTTTTTTTTTTTTTTTTATACAGAAGTGGAAATGCATTTACGCATTCCAAGCAGAGGCCCATAGTTGTTATTATTGATTATAGTAGTTATTTGCCTGGATATGTGAGACTCGACGCAGTGTCGTACTAAACTTGACACTAGCGCCCATACTCACTAAAACCACTCCTGTCTTCTGGCCTCTAATCCCCCACGGAAACCGCCGTCTAGGCATTACATCGCGGGGGGAGGAATTAGCTATCGCTATTCCTTCGGGTGACTAAGGTGTTGTTTCTACCTTCCTTCTAAGTTCTAGCTTTTGTTCTTATTCTTTCTATGGAACGCAACACTGTAAGTACTTCCGTAGCGAATGCACTTGTTGCATTCCAGACAGTTTCACTTGATATCGTTTCTTCTACTATCGTCTCTGGTTTGATTCTCTTGTTGAGGATCATTTCTAACTTTTCACGTTCTTGGTTGAAACGAGGACACTCAAAAAACACATGCTCCACATCTTCAGCGACTCCTGGACAGGACGGACACTCCGGGGAATCATCATGCTTGAAGCGGTGAAGATAAGCTCGGAAGCAGCCGTGTCCCGACAACATCTGTGTGAGATAGTAATTGACCTCTCCATGATTTCGGTTCAGCCAGCCTACTATCCTCGGTATAAGACGGTACGTCCACCTGCCTCTCTCTGCAGCATCCCATTGGTGCTGCCATCGTGCTATACTATATTGTCTCTCATCAGTTCTCAGTTTCTCAGGACTTAGTGAGGTCGTCCTCTTTCGATGGTACAGAGCCCGTCGTTCTACGGCTAGGATTTTAAGTGGGAGAATTCCAGAAATGACATAGACTGCTTCCTCAGATATTGTGCGGAAAGCGCTGGCTACTCTCAGAGCACTCTGTCGATAAACTGGGCCCGCCTTTCTCCATGATTCCTGCGTGTCTAGTGCATCAGCCCAAATGGATATTCCGTATGTGAGCACCGATGTGACTACCGATGACAACAGCAGCCTTCTGCTCTGCTTTGGTCCTCCGACGTTAGGCATCAGTCGTGATAAGCTCGCTCTCACTACTGACGCCTTGGTACTGACATAGTCGACCTGCTGTTTGAAATTAAGTCGAGCATCAAGCATCACTCCTAAGTATCGGATAAATGGTTGTGATGTGATCTCTTGGTCTCCGACCTCGAACTTGATTGTTTCTACCACCTGTCTGCTGGTAATGAGCACAGCTTCAGTCTTGTGCTTAGCTAGCTCCAAGTTCATCATCTCCATCCATTGGTTAATCCGACTAAATGTGATATCGAAGGCCAGGTTTATCTCCTCCAGATGTTTCGCCACTATCATAACAGCTACATCATCGGCATATGCAACCAACTTGACCTCTGATGGCAACGCGATTCTCAAGAGTCCATCGTACATGATGTTCCATAGAAGTGGTCCAAGAACTGAACCTTGTGGTACTCCTCCAGTGATATCGTACTCTTTCGGGCCATTTTTTGTGTCATACTGTAGTACCCTATTCGAAAAGTAGCTTGCTACCATGCGAAGCAGGTATTCTGGTACTTTTTTGTCTTCGAGAGCTCGCATAATGCAGTCCCAGTTGGTGGAGTTAAAAGCATTCTTGATGTCCAAAGCAGCCACCAAACAATACTTTTTCTTACCACCTTTCCATCTTTTTCCGGTGATTGCCTCCTTGGCTGTATTGACGACCAAGTTGATTGCATCAAGTGTTGCTCGTCCTTTCCGGAATCCATATTGGTTATCTGCTAGAAGTGGATCGACGACAGCTTCTATCCTTTGATGAATTATGCGCTCCAATATTTTACCTGCCGTATCTAACATACAGAGTGGGCGGTAAGATGATGGTTCATCCGGTGGCTTTTTTCCCTTTGGGAGTAGTACTAATCTCTGCTGCTTCCATCTTCTGGGAAAGATCCCTTCTTATATGCACGACTCGTAGGTCTCTAAGAATAATGCTGGTGCTGCTTTAATAGCTGTTTTTAATGCTATGTTCGGGATTCCATCCAAACCAGGCACCTTATTATTTCCTACACGTTTACATGCCTCCATAAGTTCCTCCTCCGTGACAGGTGGGATGTCTTCGTAGTTGAGCTGCGCTGATAAGTAGGCGAACTCACGTTGCCTAGGGAACAGTTTGAAAACGATCTTCTTAAGGAGCTGCGGGCAAGTAGGAGACGGCATTGGCTGACATTTTAGATGGGTCATGACCACCTTGTACGGCCTACCCCATGGATCTTTTTCTACCTCTTCGACGAGCTCCTTCCAGCAGCGTCTTTTACTCTCTTTGATGGCTTTATTCAGTTCTCGACGGGCTTTTTTGTACTCTGCCCTTAGTACTACAGAGTTAGGTTGTCGATAGCCCCGCTGGGATAATCTTCTTTTCCTAAGACACTCTTTTCTGAGTACGCTGATGGTGTCGTTCCACCAGTGCACTGCCAGTCGTTGATTCATGTCACGTTTCCGAGGCATGGTAGCATCACAAGCCTGGGAGACTCTTCTCATCAGTTCCTTTGTCTTCTCTTCAGCACTGCCAGTGGTGATCAGATCGTTGTCTAATGCCACTACAAAGGCATCTGGATCAAAAGATTTAACTTTCCATCCAACTGTGTGTGTGTGTGTATGTGTGTGTGTGTGTGTGTGTGTGTGTGTGTGTGTGTGTGTGTGTGTGTGTGTGTGTGTGTGTGTGTGTGTGTGTGTGTGTGTGTGTGTGCGCGCGCGCGCGCGCGCGCGCGCGTGCGTGCGTGCGTGTGTGTGCGTGCGCGCGTGTGTGTGTGTGTGTGTGTGTGTGTGTGTGTGTGTGTGTGTGTGTGTGTGTGTGTGTGTGTGTGTGTGTGTGTGTGTGTGTGTGTGTGTGTGTGTGTGTGTGTGTGTGTGTGTGTGTGTGTGTGTGTGTGTGTGTGTGTGTGTGTGTGTGTGTGTGTGTGTGTGTGTGTGTGTGTGTGTGTGTGTGTGTGTGTGTGTGTGTGTGTGTGTGTTTTCAGTAAACATCGTTAAGTAAATACTTTTCAGGTCAGTTAAACAAATATATAACAGATAAACAAAAGAATGATAAGATTGGATTTACCCCAAAAAATATAGCTTGAAATGAATGTGTTTTGAAAGAACAAACACTATTCAATACTTTTGTTAAGCCCTAAGTTATTTGTGTTAATAAAACACAATGCTTGATTGACTATTGAACACAAATTCTTCTCCGCTAGAATACAATAAACAATCATAAAGTTATATTTATAGGGCATTGTAAATGTATTAATATATCTGAAGAGAGTTCAAACACAAAGCTTCTCAGTAACAACTGTAATGGATAGAAACTAACTACAAGTGAACAGTACTTAAATAAACAAAACTGACCAAATAAATGGGATGGGGAGTAGAGACCGCTGCAGGGGACATTAGCACTGCGTTGTCCTTACTGGAACTTTTTACTTATAATGTCTTCGACTAACTATATCACATTGCTTACATTTTACTTATAATGTCTTCGACTAACTATATCACATTGCTTACATTTTACTTATAATGTCTTCGACTAACTATATCACATTGCTTACATTTTACGTATTATGTCTTCTACTAACTATATCACATTGCTTACATTTTAAGTAAGCATTTAACACAAAACATGTCTTAATATGAAAGGTTTCTATTTAAAACAAAAATAATGAATATATTTTGTTAGATTTTAAAAGAATTTTACAATTGGTGCCAAAATAATAAAATTCTTAATTTATTTTGCATCAATTAGCCAGTATATGTATCTTTCATATTTATATCTATAGGTCACCTGCATAGCTCGATACTATATTTCTGGAGTTAAATATTGCAGTTTGTGCAAAATTACGATATATATCATGTATTTAACTTTTCTTCTTCAGATAAATATCGGAAGTAGTAAATGAAGACTTTAATCGAACATCTGTGATGACACAAACTTGTCACAAAGTGTAATACAACATTGAAGTCCTTAACAGATTTCCTTCATATTTTTTAAGTTAATTAATTTTTCGTAGAAAGTCCCTGAAGAAAGAAAATTTTAAACAATCAGGAGGAAATTGGAAAATGTTGGTAAATTAACTGAAGAGTTTTATAGTTTGATTTGTTTATAAACAAAACAAATGAAAGGAAACTTTCAAACAGGTGACGTTAATGTTTGTTTATTTGTATTTGTTTATACAAACATCTGTCGTATGTTTGGTAATATACCGTATGAAATGTCGGTAAATAAACTAATTTTACATTAAGATATTTACCAACATTGTATACAATATATTAATTTTGGACTGAATGCAATGCAATTTTGTAAATGCTATTTGTATTATAATTCCGTTCATCGTTTGGGTTACATTATTTATAATTTAAAAAAGGGAATTTATTTGTTTACATTGTGTCTCATATTGACTTTAGCAAATTTCATTATTTATTTATTCATAAGACGCCGATCGTCAAGATATGGGCGAATATGGATTTCGAATGAGTGTGATGAGTGTAGATGAGCGAATGTAGTCATTGTTACAAACTAAGGCCGACTATTCCTTAGAAAGTGTCATTAATTAATAGCCCAATGACAAATGAACAGCCAGTGGTTATCAGCTGATCCTTCTCAAAATGTGTTATTAGTGGAAGAAAACACCATATGTACAGGTAAATAGATTTTTTTTATTAACCAGTGTTTTGTTTATATTCAGTTTGTTCAGTTATTTTTATTAGAAGATGTTTCACGGTCTTAAATGGTATATTTAAAGTGTATCATGTTTTGTTGAATTTTGATAATTCAAATGCCACCAGTTGAACGTACCAACTTAGGTTGCAGAACTCGCAATGCTGCAAACCAAAGATATATACGAGAAAGTCAAACTGACGAGCAACGCGAAGCCAACAACAGAGAAATGTTGCGTTTAATCCCATTCGAGCTGTGTTCAGTTACAGACTACAGAGTGGCTTTCGACAACTGCTTTACTGCCCGTAGTTGCTATTGAGGCAATGAACATTGTGTGTCCACATTGCAAGGCATTAAAGTTTAAAAATGAAGCCCCTGGATTGTGTTGCGCGAGTGGAAAAGTTAAGTTGACGCCATTAGTACCGCCACCAGAGCCGCTACAGTCATTGGTTTACGGAAATTGGCCATATTCTAGACATTATTTTACTCATATTCAGCAATACAATAATTGCTTTCAAATGACAACAAAAATTATATTTATGCCTACTTTCAAGATTCAGGGTCAAATATATTATAGAACAGATTCCTTATTACAAATAACAAATAGTGAATACAAATGTTTGCAAATTTAAATATGCTAACGAGACAATTGTGAAAGGAGTGAACGAAGGAACTGGCAGTATTTATTTCTTAAACGCTACAGGTAGAACTGGAAACTTGTTTAATATCATTGGTTTTGTCAAAAATTTGATGACAAAATGAAATGCACTATAGCTACGTTGAATATGCAAACAACTAAAACTCCAACTTGCAATCTTTCAAAGAATTCTGCAATGACCACAGTGTTGCAGCAAAGAAACTAATCATTTGGGACGAATTCACAACAACACACAAAAAATATTTGGAGGCATTAGACCGCAAGATTTACGAAACAACATAAACCTGTTTGGTGATGCTATGATACTTTTGGCAGGTGATTTTTGACAAACACTACCAGTAATTCCACGATCAACACCAGATGATGAATTTAATGCGTGTTTTAAATCATCTAATATATTGAAGTATGTCAAAACACTTGAATCAAACATGAATATACTAGTAGAATTACAGAATTACCGATCTGGAGAGTTGTTTTCGAAACAACTGCTCGACATTGGTAATGACAGAATTCCTGTTGACGCGTCATCTGGATACATTACATTCCCTAAAATTTTTTGTCAATTAACTGAATATGAGGCTGAACTCATCGAAATGGTATTCCCAAACCTTGCACAGAATTACAATGATCACGTTTGGTTGAGCGAACGTGTTATATTGGCTGCAAAAAACGTTAATGTTAAAAAAAGAATTTTCAAATTTAAATTAAGAAAGCTGGTGATCTGATAATATGCAAGTCGGTTGATTATGTCGCCAACACAGATGATGTCAACTATCCCACAGAATGTTTAAAATCACTTGAATTGCCGGTTTACCATCTCATAACCTGCAATTGAAAGTTGGTGCGGTAATCATTATGTTGCGATATATTAGCCCACAAGGCTCTGTAATGGCAATAGGATTACAGCGAAAAAATTAATGAACAATATCAAGAGAAAATTGTGAATCTACATTTCTAAGGTGAACCCGTTTTGATCCCACGTATTCCCATATTCCCTAACAACGTGCCATTTGATTTTAAACGATTACAATTTCCTATTCAAATCGCATTTGCCATTTATATAAACAATCTTGAAAATCCAAGTTTTTTCACAGGGGCAATTGTTGCCTGTTCTTGAGTTGCAAAACCATCATCATTATTTATTTATGAAAAAAAAATTATTATATATGTTGTATACAAAAAAAGCATTTAAATAAAGAATGTTTAATTTAAATATTTTTTATAGCTATTTATTCTAATATCATTACTCATCTCTAATTTAAGTTAAATACTCATGAATAAGACAGGGGAACGCCTATTGGGTCAGATAGTAATATATATATATATATGTAAATAAACTAAAAAATGAAATACCATTTTGAAAAATCTTTAAAAGGTAGGTAGTCTAATTTCAAACCTTACATGAATAAATGAATATATTTCCTCAGATTTACAAATCAATCATACAGTTTCTATGGAAATAAATACCGCCATCTCTTCCAGTATTAATGGCTGGTGTTCACTATGCCTGTCACTAATTATCAGCCATTATGTTGCTTCTACTGATAACGTGGCTCCTGTGGCATTTGGCAATCCTTATTCTAATACAAACGAAACACAATATTCCCCTTAAAAAACAACTTAACAAAATAGTGTTACTATTAATATATTTATTTTATTCCTAATCATAACACAAAATTCTATATTTACAAGTTTACACTAATAATGAAAAAAAGAACATACTACAATATATAAGGCAATATATACAATATATATTACTTTTTACTATTTTATCTAAAGCTTCTTAAATTTAAACTATAACATCAAAAATGTTTTGTACATCTTTTTGATCAAGAAACCAATTTTTTAATTCACTTGAAAATTTCACTATACTCGTAATTTGCTTCAATTCTATGGGTAAAAAATTTTATAGTTTTGGTGCTAAAAAAAGATAGGAATTTTTAAACACATCTTTATTTACTCTAGGCCTTCTAACATTTCCCCTTGAAATATATAGTGTCAAATAGCCTGGATTTTGCACATTTTCATTTTTGTCTTACCCACTTTTGATATAAAACAATCTTAATACTTTAAATATGTACAAGTGCCGCATTGGAAGAATTTTTAAAGATTGATAAAGCGGAAATGTTGTTTCGCGTTTCCGTTTAAACAGCAATACACGAACTATGTGATTCTGAGTTATTTTTAATTTTTATATGTGTGTCTTGAATGTACCTCCCCAGCAAGAGTGTATTAGTGCATAATATAGATTAAGGAATCTTGCTAGTATTGATGACCTGTCAACATCAACCTCTCCCGGACATGTAGGCATGGATAGCTTCTGGTTCACTGAACACATACACACGTAGCTCACAAGTTCACTTGAGTATATGTTGAAAAAGTTTTGCTTTCATGCCCGGGCCTTAATTCTTTAAGTTATGCATATTCTGGAAATTACTGGAGGAGGAAAAAAGAGAAGAATTCAAGAGGATAGTGAAACAACACTTACCAAGGACGGAAGTAGGTGATGTGGAAAGTGAATGGAAGCTCTTCAAAGAGTCACTGGTAAGCGCTGCGGAAAGGGTATGTGGAAGAACATCGGGAAGGAAGAGAGATAAGCAAACGTGTTGGTGGAATGAGGAGACAAGACGGGGGGTAAAGGAAAAGAATAGAGCTTGGAGGAAATGGTGGAAGTCAAGATCCCAGGCAGATAGAGAGGACTACATAAGGAAAAAGAGGGAAAGTGGAAAGATAGTAAGAGAAGCGAAGGAGAGAGCTTGGGAGTCATTCACAGATAAGTTGGAGAGGGATATGGAAGGAAACAAAAAGCTATTTTACAGCATGATGAAAAACAAGAAAAGGAAAACAGAGAGTGCCCTGACGATGAAAAGAGAAGACGGAGAGCTGGTGGGGGGTGAAGAAATCAAAGGAGTGTGGAAAAATTATTTTCAAAAACTACTGAATGAAGGGTATATTGATGGGGAGGAAGAAGACAACGATTATTATCTGGAGGGTTTGGAAGGTATAAGTTGGAAGGAGACAGAGGATGCTTTGAAAAGAGTGAAAAATGGGAAGTCTGCAGGACCGGATGAGATATCAATAGACATGATCAAAACATTGGGTCCTATAGGAATACATTGGCTGCAGAGGGTGTTTGGATGTGTATGGAGGAGTAGAAGAGTACCGGACGATTGGGGAAAGGGAGAAATTATAACACTGCACAAGAAGGGGAGCAGAAGAGAGTGTAAAAACTATAGAGGAATAACTTTGACGAGCCAGGTGACCAAGGTGTTTGAGAGAATATTGTTAAACAGGATAGAAGGAACAGTGGAGGAACAGATGGGTGAGGAACAACATGGGTTCAGGAAAGGAAGAAGCACCATAGATCTGATTTTTGCAGTGCGGCAAATGATCGAGAAGTATTGGGAATATGACAAGAAGTTGTTCATGGTGTTCATAGATGTGGAAAAAGCATATGATACTGTTAACAGAAGTAGTATATGGGAGAGCTTGAGGAGGATAGGAATAGATGAAAGAATGATTGGATGGATGAAGGAGTTATATAGGACACATAGATGTAGGGTTAGAACTAGTATGGGGAATACTGAGTGGTTTGAAGTAAAAAAGGGGCTGAAGCAAGGGAGTGTTTTATCACCAGTTTTGTTCAATATAATAATGGAGGTGATGCTGAGGGAAATTAAGGAGGATGTAGGAGGAGGGGTGAATGCGATGTTGTTTGCGGACGACATTATGTTGTGGGGGGAAAGTATAGAAGAAGTGCAGGAGGTATTGAATAAGTGGAGTGTAAAGATGATGGAGAGAGGTCTGAAGGTGAGCATGGAGAAGAGTGAGGTGATGGTGGTGGGTAGAGATACGGACCTGGGAGGGGTCGTGGAGTTGAATGGGGAGAGCTTGAAGAAGGTGGAGGAGTTTAAGTATTTGGGAACAGTGTTATCGAGCAATGGGAAAATGGAGCAAGAAATAAGTAACAGATTGGAAGTGGGTGGTAGGTTTTTTGGAAGCGTGAAACACCTGGTATGGGATGGAAGTGTACCACAAAGGGCCAAGGTAGCAATGTTTAAAACTTATTATAAACCCATGGTGACGTATGGAGCTGAGACGTGGAGATTATCGGAAAGGGAGTGGAGTAGGATACAAGCGGGGGAGATGAGATTTCTAAGAGCCATCAAAGGCAAAACACGAAGAGATAGGATCCAGAATGACGAGATAAGAAGAGGTTTAACTGAAGAGAGTTTGAGAATGGGGGTGGAGAGGTCACGGTTAAGATGGTACGGGCATGTGAAGAGGATGAGACAAGAAAGAATACCTAGAAGAATGGAGGAGATGGAAGTGGTGGGCAGAAGACCCAGAGGAAGACCTAGGGGAAGATGGTTGGATGACGTGAAAGTCGATGTGGAGAAGAGGGGGGTTGTATGGGGGGAGGTGATGAGAAGAGAGATGTGGAATAACAAACAGGAATGGAGAGGCTTGGTGAACGCCCGAACCCAGGAGTGAACTGGAGCGGGTTTCCGGATATGTATGTATGTATGTATGCATATTCTGATTGAAATTCAATTAGCCGTCAATTACCTATCAATTATACCAATATTACGTGGTTCAGATTCCTCGTAAAGTTATTGGTCCTGTAATAAATTACCTTTTATGAGCTAAATCAAACTCAGTTAGTAAAAGAAACTACACAGATCACTCACAATCGTCCGAAACTCATGTAATAAATATACGCACACATTTGTGTTGGCATCTCAAATCTGAATAATGACAATGAAATTTATAGTATTTATAAAATAACATATTTATTTATTTATTTACATCGGAAATACTTAAAACACAAAGCCTTATTCGTAGAAATCAACTGCATTAAGACTTTGATAAAAGTATTTAACATTTATAAACTAAGTACCTGGAGGGGGAGGTAAAAGCTTGCTGCAGAGAACATTAGCAGTGTTTTTTGTTGGGACCTTCTACTTAGTTGGGATTGCTTATGATAAACGACTACTCTTAAAACTTAATCTATGTTAGTGTACTTATCGTACTATGTTAGTGTACTTATCGTACTATGTTAGTGTACTTATCGTACTATGTTAGTGTGGAAGGCATTACATCATTCGCATAACTTGAATTGTTATGAATATTTTACCATTGAAAACTTGTCCCTTTCATTTGAATAAAACCTTTGCACTTGCTTAACTAAAACTGTTTAATTTAAACGTACAGTTTAAATTAAATAATTTGTGTGATATACAACGTGACACGAAGCCAAAATCTTTTAAATTTGGAGTATTACATATAAAATAATTTTAGGATGGATACAAAAATTAAAAAAATATATATTTATGTAGAGCCGACATTTTTGCTAATCCAGACTGTTGCGTAGTAATGTAACCCAGCTACTAGAGGCCTCGTTGTGGATATATTTCATTGTAAGTTTTGATCTTAGTCCAACATTGTGTACGCTCAGTGGTTTCCATCGACATGATGGTAATCCACGGTCCAATTACTTTGCAGGATGTAGGTTTCTCAGCTGCCCTATATATTAAATGGACTTTCTCATAATCAATTGACCTAATTTAGTAACAATGGTTACAATCATTCACCAATACCGAACGTTATCGGTAGGTTAAAGACGACAAACGGTTGATTCTGTCAATCACAGAATGGTTCATATATTTCTGTATCCCATTATGTTCACATTCCAATACACAATAAACATGTTGTGTATTACAAACTGTATTCACATTTTTACAAAAGCTTGATTAATGGAAACCTATAAAAGAACGAATAGTTCGAAAATTTCCCGTTGGAGGCATGAGGTACCCGTAAAAAAATGCTACATTTGTATTGTTTATTGTTAGTTAAAGTAGGCATGGTTTTACAACATCTAGTAAATCGGTAATTTCTGTACCTGGTATAGTGTGACGGACAATTACAAACAGTATTGAATTCTGTTATAACACCCTAATAAATTGTATTACATTGGTATCAAATATATATAATTTTCCATTATCTATTCAAAAACGTAATAATTTTCATTTTTACAGTATAGCTGATGTTGTTACAAACGACCAATTAGTATGGACTGTTTATTCAACAACTTATATTCCTATTTACATTAAATCATAGTGTTGAGTTCCTAACCTATTATTACACGACTTTAATGGATATAAACATGTCCCCCGAACATCTATAAGTAAAACGCTATAGTTGTTCAGTAACAAATACCAACATTTTAAAGACCAAAGTTTATATTCCATTAGTATATTCCATTAGTAGTAGCATGGGTAAACTTTAAAGTACTGATCTAGTAAACTTCGAAGGGTAATCGAGTAAACCTCTAATTGGTACTATAGTAAACTTCCATGTGGCACAGCAGAAAAACTTCCATTTGAAACAGCAGTAAACTTCCATGTGGTACAACAGTAAACTTCCATGTGTACCGAGTAAAACTTCGATAAGTTTCACGAGTAAACTTCAACGTGGATTAATCTAAAGTATCTTACGTTAGATTAACTATTGTAAATTTCAGATGGAGTTGATATTGGTATTCCTCGTTGTTAATCAATTTTTACAAAATCACCAATATAAATACTTTTTTTCGAGGCCTTTTGCCAGCATCATCAGGCAACATAAATTTATATTTTTTTTATATTTTAGATTAACTATAATTTTTTAGCGTCCAACTGAAAACTTGTTTTTACAGTATTCATCCTGTAGCGTGGTATATTTCTTCTTATGATGCTCTGTAGTTAGCCGGAGAGCTTTCAATGATTTTCTTTATTTAGGTTTTTAATAATCTCCCAATCAGAATTAAGTTTACTTGATTGAAGGCCGCTTAAGCCTAAGTTCTAATGTTTTTATCAGTTTCAATTAAAGAAGTGTAAACAAAATATTCCTTTGGAGTGTTTTGTGAGAAAACAGAACGTGACGGAGCGGCCAATAGCTACTGAGTCAATCATCAGGGATCCAATAAGCAATAACCCACAATGAAACCGCCTCAAACCGATAAATGACGTGTTTGTGGTCAGGTCAGTCACGTTTCAAGAATTTAATCGGGCTAGTAAAATAATCACTTAGTAATGTTTAATGGCATACTTAAAAAATAATATTGCGAATAGTCACAAATTAAAACTAATAATAGTTATCAGACTATGCTTGTTTTTGGTATTAATAAACTCAATCTGGAATCCTTTCATCAACTATATATTCCTTGATTTTTCTAAATTTTTTTTATAAATGTAAAATAAAACGGTGTAAAAACTAAGTCTATTTACCTCACCCAGTCATTCCATGACTCATGACGGAAGTAATACAATCGTTTGAAGTCCACGCATCTCTCATCGTACTCGTCTCATGGAGGGAGGGATTCAGACACTGACACCTACTCATCAACCATCGTGCACATCTCTTAGGAGAAGGTGGATATATACGTTGAAACATACTCACCTACTACCATATATGATTTATGGAGGGAGGGATACTGACACTGACACCTACTCATCAACCATCGTGCACATCTCTTAGGAGAAGGGATACATACGTTGAAACATACTCACCTACCATATATGTCTTATGGAGGGAGGGATACTGACACTGACACCTACTCATCAACCATCGTGCAGATCTCTTTGGAGAAGGGATACATACGTTGAAACATACTCACCTACTACCATATATGTTTTATGGAGGGAGGGATACTGACACCTACTCATCAACCATCGTGCAAATCTCTTAGGAGAAGGGATACATACATTGAAACATACTCACCTACTACCATATATGTTTTATGGAGGTAGAATTACTGACACTGACACCTACTCATCAACCATCGCGCACATCTCTTAGGAGAAGGGATACATTCGTTGAAACATACTCACCTACTACCATATATGTTTTATGGAGGGAGGGATACTGACACTGACACCTACTCATCAACCATCGTGCAGATCTCTTAGGAGAAGGGATATATACGTTGAAACATACTCACCTACTACCATATATGTCTTATGGAGGGAGGGATACTGACACTGACACCTACTCATCAACCATCGTGCAGATCTCTTAGGAGAAGGGATAATTACGTTGAAACATACTCACCTACTACCATATATGTTTTATGGAGGTAGGGATACTGACACTGACACCTACTCATCAACCATTGTGCAGATCTCTTAGGAGAAGGGATATATACGTTGAAACATACTCACCTACTACCATATATGTCTTATGGAGGGAGGGATACTGACACTGACACCTACTCATCAACCATCGTGCAGATCTCTTAGGAGAAGGGATAATTACGTTGAAACATACTCACCTACTACCATATATGTTTTATGGAGGTAGGGATACTGACACTGACACCTACTCATCAACCATTGTGCACATCTCTTAGGAGAAGGGATACATTCGTTGAAACATACTCACCTACTACCATATATGTTTTATGGAGGTAGGGATACTGACACTGACACCTACTCATCAACCATCGTGCACAACTATTAGGGGTAGAGATACATACGTTGAAACATACTCACCTACTACCATACATGTTTTATGGAGGGAGGGATACAGACACTGACACCTACTCATCAACCATCGTGCACAACTATTAGGGGTAGAGATACATACGTTGAAACCTATTCACCTACTACCATATATGTTTTATGGAGGGAGGGATACAGACACTGACACCTACTCATCAACCATCGTGCACAACTATTAGGGGTAGAGATACATACGTTGAAACCTATTCACCTACTACCATATATGTTTTATGGAGGGAGGGATACAGACACTGACACCTACTCATCAACCATCGTGCACAACTATTAGGGGTAGAGATACATACGTTGAAACCTATTCACCTACTACCATATATGTTTTATGGAGGGAGGGATACAGACACTGACACCTACTCATCAACCATCGTGCACAACTATTAGGGGTAGAGATACATACGTTGAAACCTATTCACCTACTACCATATATGCTTTATGGAGGGAGGGATACAGACACTGACACTTACTCATCAACCATCGTGCACAACTATTAGGGGTAGAGATACATACGTTGAAACCCACTCACCTCTAAGGAAGGGATACAGACACTGATACTCACTCATCAACCATCGTGCATATCTCTTAGTGGTAAGTGGATACATACGTTGAAACCCACTCACCTCCCATTATACACGTCTCATGGAGGAAGGGATACAGACACTGACACTCACTCATTTACCATATTGCACAACTATTAGAGGTAGGGATACATACGTTGAAATCTACTCACCTCCAATCATACACGTCTCATGGAGGAAGGGATACAGACACTGACACCTACTCATCAACCATCGTGCTCAACTATTAGGGGTAGGGATACATACGTTGAAATCTACTCACCTCCAATCATACACGTCTTATACGTCTCATGGAGGAAGGGATATAGACACTGACACCTACTCATCAACCATCTTGCACCAACTATTAGAGGTAGGGA
This sequence comes from Stictocephala bisonia, assembly GCA_035578905.1. NCBI lineage: Eukaryota > Metazoa > Arthropoda > Insecta > Hemiptera > Membracidae > Stictocephala > Stictocephala bisonia. The sequence continues at coordinate 292,364 of JAQJVL010000951.1, read as the reverse complement.
TACATACGTTGAAACCCACTCACCTCCAATCATACACGTCTCATGGAGGAAGGTATACAGACACTCACACTCACTCATGAACCATCTTGCACAACTATTAGAGGTTACATACGTTGAAATCTACTCACCTCCAATCATACACGTCTCATAGAGGAAGGGATACAGACACTGACACCTACTCATCAACCATCGTGCTCAACTATTAGGGGTAGGGATACATACGTTGAAATCTACTCACCTCCAATCATACATGTCTCATGGAGGAAGAGATACAGACACTGACACTCACTCATCAACCATCTTGCACAACTATTAGAGGTAGGGATACATACGTTGAAACCTACTCACCTACTACCATACATGTTTTATGGAGGTAGGGATACAGACACTGACACCTACTTATCAACCATCGTGCACATTTCTTAGGAGAAGGGATACATACGTTGAAACCTACTCACCTCCCATCATACACGTCTCATGAAGGATGGGATACAGACACTGACACTCACTCATCAACCATCGTGCACATTTCTTAGAAGAAGGGATACATTCGTTGAAACCTACTCATCTCTCATCATACACGTCTCATGAAGGAAGGGATACAGACACTCACATTCACTCATCAACCATCGTGCACATTTCTTAGGAGAAGGGATACATACGTTGAAACCTACTCACCTCCCATTGTACACGTCTCATGGAGGAAGGGATACAGACACTGACACTCACTCATCAACCATCGTGCACATTTCTTAGGAGAAGGATACATACGTTGAAACCTACTCACCTCCCATTGTACACGTCTCATGGAGGAAGGGATACAGACACTCACACTCACTTATCTACCATCGTGCACATCTCTTAGGAGAAGGGATACATACGTTGAAACCTACTCACCTACTACCATATATGTTTTATGGAGGTAGGGATACAGACACTGACACCTACTTATCAACCATCGTGCACATTTCTTAGGAGAAGGGATGCATACGTTGAAACCTACTCACCTCCCATCATACACGTCTCATGAAGGAAGGGATACAGACACTGACACTCACTCAACCATCTCCTATCGTACACGGCTCATGGGGGAAGCATGTACATTTTCCCTTCCTTGTTCTAGATGATTATTTTTCTTTTCATGACGTCGATAATATGTTGAGACTACTTTGTCGTTTGAGTTGTATACACGCAAACGTTTACTATGCTTTATTTTTATTCAAACTGGTAGAACACTTGGCATATGATTATTGAAATGAAAACGTCTAAATAAGGACTACGAAGTCCTCTCACCCACTTAACCTCAAAGTATTTTTGATGAACCGCTGCTTTTAAGTATCAGTGAAGGAAAGCCACCGTGTATCAAGTATTGTAATCTATCAATACCTTACTAATTTACAAGTCTATCCTCGTAAATACGAAACACAGTATGGCCATGCTAAGAACTAGACGTTTGTTTTTAAATATTAATATTTTGAGTACTATTGTTGTTATAGTTTACTCCTTAAGCAGTGAACATCATTTATTTAAAATGCATGAAAACCGTTTGAGAAATAAACCGTGTTATAAAAAGCAGCAAGCCATCTCTCACTAAGATATCATAATGTTAATACTTTGGTAGCAAAATAATATGTTTAAATATTACTGTGCTATTAATTTTAACACTTAGATCCATTTTATAGAACTTTGGGTGATGTTCTTTGTTTGCTCACCTGTAATGAGGTATATGTTTATTAAATTTTATAGCTTTATAGCTTTAAAGTTACATACATACAGGTATTAGTGGAATTACTTTTATTTACATATTATTTATTTACGGACAGACCATCCCATTTATAAAAAAATATATCTTGTTGCTAAAATAGATTTTTTTAAATATACCAGATAGTGTTTGTTCACTATCATATATGTGGACACGATGTGTAAGCCTATGTCTGGTTAATTTTATGGGAACAATACGAAATTGTAATTTTTCCACATAACCTTCAGTAGTATAAAGGTGTATCTGAACGTTAAAAGTATTACTTTAAGAAATTGTATTATTTGAGCAATGCGTAATATTAGTAGATTAATGAAAAGTAAAACTATTACAATATACTTAAGGGATAGTATTGTAAAACGAAATTGAACGGTTCAATAGGTGATGTTCAGAACATTATCAAGTAAAGTTAAAAAGAAAGTTAAAGGACGTCTTATTTTACCAGGTAACGTTAGGGATAAGAAGCATTCTCTTCAGTGTGGTGACTTCTGGACCACCACCAGTGAGTGGACGGATCGCTTGGTCACCCATCCAGGGAACAGCCCCGCTTGATGTTGCTTGACGCCATTATCTTGCGATAACGTCGGAACCCTCTAGTCAAGTCCACTGGATGTATAAAAAATGTAGTTGTTGGCTCTTTAGTCATAATTGAATAGCAAACTACACAATATGCTATAAAAATATGTTAACGAAAACTCTGAAACTTCCAAACGTTTCTCAAAAAGTGAAAAGATCAAAAACTAACTAAATTAAGTCCCCAGTGATAATTTACGAACCCAGTGTTTAGGACCTAGCTAGTATGATTTGTATAGAGTTTCTTGTAATATTTTATACAAATGATCTTGTTTAATAAATTTTAGTATACAGATCTATAAAGATGTACATTAATTGCAATGTAATAACGGCCACTTAGGTGTTAGCTGGGGTCAGAGGCGTGAAAGCGACCTTTTTCCTTTTTTTCTCTGTACAAACACATATATTCATCAACTTGATTGTTTTATTGGCCTACCATCACTCGGAAAAAAGAATACAGTATATTCATATGTTAAATATTTAAATAACGTTCTTAATGGTAAATGTTGTATTTTTGCAGTTGTTCTATTCACGACACAGTACTCTGACTTATTATGGCTTACGAATATTTCACATAAACGAGGGAAATGTTCCAAGAAGTAATCACGACATGAAATGTGGAAATATAAATGTTTCTGTCAGTCCAGCCAACCTTGGCAAGGCAATTTTTTGTAAACTTCAATACGAAAACTCCTCCGCTTTGTTGATGTTTTCATTCCTGCCCCCAACTGATGTTCTAACGATGGAAGTAATTGTAGACATACACTATATGGCTTTTGATTATGAATATTTTATACTAAGATTTTCCAAACCAAATCATTAGTTAAAATTAAATCTCGTATTCGTTGAATACATGATTTCAAACTTACTTAATAACCAATGTAACATTTTTGTGCGTGTGAACTTTAAACATTTCTAATACATGGACGATTCCCATCTAACTCAGTTGGCTAGTTTGACAAAGCACTAACAATGTATTTCATGTTTTATTGCCTGAGAATCACATTTATACCTACTTGATAACCAATTTAACAGTGCTGTTCGATGTGAACTGTAAACATGTCCAAGACATGGACAATTGCTATCAAAGTCAGTTGCCTAGTTTGACAAAACACACTTACCATATGTTTCATGTTTTATTGCCTGAGAATCACATTTATACCTACTTGATAACCAATTTAACAGTGCTGTTCGATGTGAACTGTAAACATGTCCAAGACATGGATAATTGCTATCAAAGTCAGTTGCCTAGTTTGACAAAGCATACTTACCATGTGTTTCATGTTTTATTGGCTGAGAAACACATTTATACCTACTTGATAACCAATTTAACAGTGCTGTTCGATGTGAACTGTAAACATGTCCAAGACATGGACAATTGCTATCAAAGTCAGTTGCCTAGTTTGGCAAAGCACACTTGCCACGTGTCTTATATTTTATTGCCAAAGAAAGACATTTATAATAACTTGATAACCAATGTATCATTGTTGCTTGATATGTACTGTAAACACTTATAAGAAATGATCAACTGCCATCGGACTCAGTTGGCTAGTTTTATAAAGCACTCTTCCCATGTCGATCGTATTTAGAATAGGTGTCTTTAAATTTTACAAAAGGATCTAATAAATTGTTTATCTTGGATTGTATTGTTTTGTAAGCTATATGTATTTTAAAACTATTTCATAAGAAAATGAAATGAGATAGATTTAACAGTATTATCTGTTTTTAGTTAAACTAAGTAGATTGTTTTACAGAAAACGTAATATTTATAGCAACAATTTTGCTCTATACTACAAAATATGGTTGTATGGAAGCCATATTTTGTACGTCTCCGACATATGTATATAAAATATGTTTTCCAATTAGCCAGATTTGGCCTCAATTCTAGGACAATGACCATATTGCACAAGGCTCTAGTGTCTACAGGGACGTTCCAATCGCTGAAATCGAAGCTTATCTTGAATTAAATTGAAATATAACACCATTTGCTACTAGACGTCTTGTAGCTGATATCATATTTCTTTATAAACTAAAGATCTTTATAAAATGGCTCTGTTGATTGTCCATCGTTACTTAAACTTATCAGTTTCAGGGTTCCATCAGCTAACCAACCTTTTTGAGATGAGGCATTCGGACATTAACTAACAAGCTGCACAGTCCTATTCCCAGAATGATGAGAGACGGAACAGAATCTGCCATCTTGTGGACTTCTTCACTGCTGTCAATGATGTGGTGTAGTTTGAAGTATCTGTGAACTAGTGAGTCTGTGAAGTGTGTGTTGTTGATGGCCACGCCCGTGTCAGTGGGGGCATGTTCTCCCCACATCTGGATGTTAGCTGGGTGTTTGGTATTTATTTGTTGTATCTGTGAACTATTGAGTCTGTGAAGTGTGTGTTGTTGATGGCCACAGCTGTGTCAGTGGGGGCATGTTCTCCCCACATCTGGATGTTAGCTGGGTGTTTGGTATTTATTTGTTGCAGTACTGTTTAGTCAAATATATCTTTTGTATAATGATAGATATAATATTAATGTTAGTTTTTGTCTGACGTAGATATTTAAGATATAATATTTCCTTTCTTTGCCAAATTGTTCAGAAATAATACTGGTTTAGGTTACCTTCTCCACAGCCCACACTATGGTCGATTGTGCGAGAAAACATATGTTATCCTAAGGACTACTTCCAATCACAACTTTTTCAATATATAAAATAAACAAAGTAAACTGTTCAATTTCTTTTTCAATACATTTATGTGAGTTTTCCAAGTTAGACCCTGTTCTATAGTTACACCCAAATACTTAACATATTTTATTTTTTCAATAAAAATGCAATTTTCTTTGCTCAATTTATACATCTATATTTTAGCACATTAAAAAAAAATTACTATCCTCTCTTAAACTAAAATAAACATAATCAGTTTTCTACACTTAATTACATTTTGTGTACTATAACCCACTACTTATGTGCACTCACAACTTTTATACATTTTGTGTACTATAACCCACCACTTATGTGCACTCACAACTTTTATACATTTTGTGTACTATAACCCACCACTTATGTGCACTCACAACTTTTATACATTTTGTGTACTATAACCCACCACTTATGTGCACTCACAACTTTTATATATGTTGTGTACTATAACCCACCACTTATGTGCACTCACAACTTTTATACATTTTGTGTACTATAACCCACCACTTATGTGCACTCACTTTTATACATTTTGTGTACTATAACCCACCACTTATGTGCACTCACAACTTTTATACATTTTGTGTACTATAACCCACCACTTATGTGCACTCACAACTTTTATACATTTTGTGTACTATAACCCACCACTTATGTGCACTCACAACTTTTATACATTTTGTGTAATAACCCACCACTTATGTGCACTCACAACTTTTATACATTTTGTGTACTATAACCCACCACTTATGTGCACTCAGGACTTTTATATATTTTGAAAATACTCAATGTACTTGTAATATATTATAACATAAAACACAAAGCACTAAGCAAACCGTTGATGGACAGATACTAAATAACTTTTACAAAGTCCAGAAGAACATAACAATAGAATCTAGTTAGGGCAAGGAGTGATAAAAGTCCGCAGCAGCGGTACTAGGACTAATTTGTTGTATTCCCGGTACTTTGCTGTCGATTGGTTTGATATGCACTTTGTAGCACTCTTGTAATGATAAAAAAGTCCAAAATAATGAAAAATTACTTTGAATCGGTTACAGTAAAATTATTTGCACCATACAAATCAACCCTACATTCTCTCTTTCAGTTCTAATTAGTATTGTTCTTTTACTGCAGGTGACCCCAACACAGGGGGTTTCTTCAGGGTGCCAAACTTCTAAAGAATAAATATGTTTCGTTCATATAAATTACACTATTGATCATTAGATTATTTTTCATTTTTATAATAATATAATATGTTTTGTATTTAAATAAACCTTTAAACTGAATTGAAATTGCATATTGAACTAAAGAATGTGCACGATTATGAGATAATTGATTGAATTAATTCACATTAAAATCATGTCAAACGTTATATTAATGTTCTTACCTTTATCCTTAGATAAAGAGTTAAATGATAAATAGTGCGCGATATACTATCACAGCCTTAATAAAATAAAATATCACAGCTATAGTTTTCCTTGTTGAGTATAATGTATTCCTATTTTTAATTTTTTATCTTAACATAAATAATCCAACTTAAAATAAATCAAGATACACATTTTTTATTGTACTATAAGTTATAATCAAGATGCGTGATTTCAGTTTAAAAATTTGGAATAATTTCGCAAAACATTCTGTGAAAAATGCACAACTAAATATTATATGTCAACCAAATCTGTCCAGAATTGACCTGTTACGATGATGTATATACAACACAAAAACCCTTCTTCATAAGTCAACAAAGAAGTATAAGTTATATAGTAATGCGCAAAATTAACGGAATCGAAATACAAACAATTAAAATTAAATTGCCTTTTATGGATCATGTAGTTCCAAATCATTACATTTACGTTTTCTTAATGTGTTATGATTTGGCAAAATTGATAGTAATCTTCTCTTAAACAGATTATTTATCAAGGGTCAAGACAAAAGAGACAGCGAGAAAGATTTATCTTAAAATATTTCCTCATCATAAATGGTAATACAAATAAACAACCGTAGGGAAGAATCAAAACAAAATCATATAAATTAATATTAGTTTGTTGTTTGCTTATAACGTTTTAATCGATAGCACTGATTAAACAATATTTATTTACACACTGAGTTTATAAAAAATCACGCATATACATAAGTAATAAACTATAAAATTATACTCTGGGTGCTATAAACTATCAAAAACTATATATCATTCATCAGTCATTAAAACAGTATTACTTAGAATATGTCTAACATTTATAAGGTGTTTGTTATGATAGGTCATCGGATAATAAACTCGTTTAGTATACAAAGAAACATAATACAAATAAGTAAAGTACAAAAGTAAATAATTAATACAAGAGCTACAGTAGTTTAAAATTGTTGTTGTTTTTACTAGTTGTATGTGCTTACATTTTTTTCTGTATTTGTATCGTACAGTATAAGTCTGTTGGACCAGTGAGAGATCACTTCCCTCTTGGACTGTTCAGGTAAGAAGATTGACATCAAAATGTGCTTTGTGGCCTATCAGGAAATGGTAATTAAAAGTGTGATTAAAAAAGTGTATTTACATCTTAATTTATTTATATTTTGTACTTTTTACATTATGATTTTCTTTATCAATAATTTGCATAAATATTCAACGACATAAAATATTTACTATATTAATCGTTAAAATAATCGATATAAAAAATTTACAATATCCACTAAACTATATTAATTATTTAAATTACGAGTTGCAATGTTAATTACGAGTTGCAATGTTAATTACGAGTTGCAATGTTAATTACGAGTTGCAAAGTTAATTACGAGTTGCAATGTTAATTACGAGTTGCAATGTTAATTACGAATTGCAATGTTAATTACGAGTTGCAATGTTAATTACGAGTTGCAATGTTAATTACGAGTTGCAATGTTAATTACGAGTTGCAATGTAAATTACGAGTTGCAATGTTAATTACGAGTTGCAAAGTTAATTACGAGTTGCAATGTTAATTACGAGTTGCAATGTTAATTACGAGTTGCAATATTAATTACGAGTTGCAATGTTAATTACGAGTTGCAATGTTAATTACGAGTTGCAATGTTAATTACGAGTTGCAAAGTTAATTACGAGTTGCAATGTTAATTACGAGTTGCAATGTTAATTACGAGTTGCAATGTTAATTACGAGTTGCAATGTTAATTACGAGTTGCAATGTTAATTACGAGTTGCAATGTTAATTACGAGTTGCAATGTTAATTACGAGTTGCAATGTTAATTACGAGTTGCAATGTTAATTACGAGTTGCAAAGTTAATTACGAGTTGCAAAGTTAATTACGAGTTGCAATGCTAATTACGAGTTGCAAAGTTAATTACGAGTTGCAATGTTAATTACGAGTTGCAATGTTAATTACGAGTTGCAATGTTAATTACGAGTTGCAATGTTAATTACGAGTTGCAAAGTTAATTACGAGTTGCAATGTTAATTACGAGTTGCAATGTTAATTACGAGTTGAAATGTTAATTACGAGTTGCAATGTTAATTACGAGTTGCAAAGTTAATCAGCACTTTTTGCTCTATACGTTATTTTATTATCAAATCTTGTTATAAGTAAAGTTTGCTTTACATGTACTCAGTACATGGTTAAGTACAGTAACCAACCATAAATCAACCAAGTATTCGTATTAAATAATCAACCATTAATTAGTGTTAGTCAAAGTCTGTTAGTTCATTTATCAATGGAGTAATAAATTATAAACCAAAGAATGTTATTTTAAGAATCTACCCCACCCCCTTCTAGTACAGAGTTTCCTTACTTTAAATAAACAGAACAATAATAAATACGGTTCAGTGTTTTAAAAAATGTTTACTCTATTAAATATTAATAACAAAGTGAGTAAAACATGACACCTATAACTAGAAACATTACATTAACCACCTCAATATTGGTACCATGACAGAACGTCCCCAACATCACCACCTGAACTTCAGTATCGGACTGTTCTCTGCTTTAGGTTTAGATGAGTGTTTAAACTTGGAGAGGATGTTTTTAGAATCGCTCTGCTTAAAATAATATTTACCGGTTCTGTTATTGTTTCAAGTTGAAAAAGTTGATTCATTAATGGCATTTTGAAAAGAATAATAAATGATGAGGGAGAAAGTTAAATGAAAGTAACTCTTATCATCAGAAAAAGTTAAAATGGAAAAGAGATTAATTGAAGTGCAGACAAGGGGTTGGTCATTTGTTATGGTGGTGGATTGAAAGACTGGTGTTAAATCTAGAATAAGTTGAAAGTGAAAAAAGATTACCGTAATGTTAATGTAATACTTAATAACAAATAACGATACTAAAGATATCAATATAAATATGGTTACAAATATAATTTGTAATAACTATAAATTATTATAACAACTACAATTACAACACTGTACCCACTCACTCTGAAAGAAGGGAGGCGTCCATTGGAAAAATATACATGTTTATAAATTAAGTTAAATAAGAGTTTACTTTGAGAGAATTCCATTTTTAGGATCGAATATTTGCAGGAGAAAATGAAGCGTGTTAAATGAAGACATTCTTGTAAAGTGTACAATACTTCATATAAAACATTTGTGATTAATTTAAGGTTTGCGATTTCCTTCTATAATAGCTGATTTTGATTTTTTTATCACAATATTATATTTTCAAATAGCTACTTCCTTAGATAGTTTTCCAATTTATGTTTTCTGAATGTAACTTTAATAATATAATAAATCTAATATTATGTAATATTTCATGTAAGTCATAATAACCGTAATATTAGGGTTAAATTGGATATTACAATAATTTACTAATAAACTGTAGCAAAACAAAACTTACATATAATAAATTAAAATATCTTATAAAAATATAAGTTTATAGTTTATATCAAATAATTAATAAAATAGTTTTTATTAATTATCGACAAACCTATTAATTTTAATATCAGGCGTTTCGTTGTTGGATGAAATAAAATAGGAATATTGGATGAATATTGAAATATCTATAATATTGAAAATTTCCACAATTTTTAAAGAAAACGTCAAAAATTTACAGCCAAAATTACTTACGCAGAAAGTCCTTTATTCTAATGTATAAAGGAAGTAACCGAAGAGAGAAAATCGTATCTGTAATTTAGAACTGTAGGCCTGATTTTGCAGTCTTTTGAATTAAGTATCACTCAATTAATTTCAAATCAGATAAAAATAACTGTATTGCCATAAAAGCAATATACATGCATTGGCTTGCGTCAATATAAGCAATAAACAAAACTATTATATACAGTAATAACAATTACAGTGTAGCCTAATTACTGGTTATTTACAAAGTCATTAACTGAATAAAAACATTCGTAAATTCTTCAATTAGAAATTATCTTAGACTAGGTTTAAACTTAACAACATCTCCCACAGATACGTTAGTCCCCATTTGATGGAAAGTAACTAAAATAACACTGGATAGATAGTCATGAACCTAAGCTGGAACACATCCAGGATCCTGTAATGTTTACTAGTTCTCTGATTGCTATCAACCATGTGGCATTACCGATTGGTGACTCCAGCCAGTGTAATGTGCTAATAGATTTCAAGACTACGTTAATAGGCCTAATAATTACAAAAAATTATCTCCATCTTTTAAGTAAAACAAAACTGTGCAGAAAAATAGTTTTAATTCTGAGTGTTTTTCTGGAACCTAAAACTCTAACTAAAACTACAATAACTCACCAATGAAGCAGAACCGTGCTATAAGTGTTATGTTTTTTTTTTTTTTTTTTTTTTTTTTTTGCAAACAAACATTTAACATAAATGTATCACAATCGTCAGGTGGTAAATAAATATATAAATATAGACAAATAAAACATATAGACAAATAAAACATTCATTCACATCAAGGTCGCAATCAAACATACAAAGATATTTCATACATTCTTAGTCTAATGGTGATTAGTCACTCAGATACAGTCCACAATCTCAGTTTTGAACTTTATTACAATTAATTTTTAATTTGCCCAGCGGCCAGTCATAAACTCATCAACTGAATAAAATGATTTTGACAACAAAAATCGTTTCAAACGAGTTTTAAATATATTCGGAGAGTTAATATTTTTAATGCTTTCGGGAAGCTTGTTAATTAGCCCAACGCCAAACACCTGGGGTAGATGATCGGTTACTGTTAGTCTGTGATGTTGGATTCTAAAGTTGTACCTGCCTCTCGTCTCATACTGGTGAACGCCTCTTCCCTGAGTCAGATCTACACCCGATCTACAGTGCAGAACTACATCAAGTACGTAGAGGCTGGGCAGGGTCAACAAACTAAGCTCCCCGAAAGTTGCTCTACACGACTCTCTGTAACCTAGTTTGCCAATAATGCGGACTGCTTTTTTTGGAATTTAAATACTCTCTCAAATCTTTGTTTAGAGCAGCCCCCCCAAAGTCGTATACCATACGCAAGATGCGGATATACTAATCCAAAATAGGCCATTTTCATAACCTCTTTATTGCAAAATTGTCCTAATTTCCGCAAAGCAAAGATACCTGAGGTGACTTTTGCACAAATACTGTCTATGTGGTTATTCCAAGTCAGACCACGATCTAGGTACATTCCAAGGAATTTTGTGGACTCAGTTTCTTCAAGGAAAACACCATCTATTGAAACTGCTGGTAGTACAGCAGTATCTTGATGTCTCAAATTGAAATTAATTATATTTCTTTTTGATTGGTTTGTTGCCAAATTTAATTCTTCAAAATACTGAATTCAAGAATTTAATTCAGTGGAAGATAAGACTTCCAGTTCATTTATAGTACTTCTTTTAACAGAGAGTCGTGTCATCAGCGTATTGAATAAGGTGGCCGTTCTGTACTTCTGAGTTGAGTCCATTTACATAGATTAAGAAAAGTAACGGCCCAAGAATGGATCCCTGGGGGACACCTTGAATAACGGCTACTTTCGTTGAAAGAGCATTCGCTACCTCCACACGTTGTTCCCTATCCTTAAGATATGAAGTAAGCCATTTGTGTGGAAGACCACGAACACCACTAGCCTCTAACCGGTGCAAAAGGGTTCCATGATGCACACAGTCAAAGGCTTTCGAGAGATCAAGAAATATGCTTAGCACATGTTCCCTCCTCTATAATCCATCGACAATGCCCTCGATAAGATTCTGCACAGCATCAATTGTAGATTTATTTTTCCTAAAACCGAATTGTTCAGAGCTGAGGATTTGGAATGTCTCAAGATAATTCTCAAATCTATTATAAAATACCCTCTCAAATACTTTACTGAACACTGGGAGGATTGAAATGGGGCGATAATTATTTTTTTGAAATGGATCTTCTTTTTTAAATACAGGAATAACCTTGGCCATTTTTAGACCAGATGGAAAGGTCCCTGATTCAAAAGAGGAGTTGATTAATTTTGTAAGAGGCGTTAAGATGTGAATAAAGCAGCGCTTAAGGAGCCATACGGACATATTATTAATATCACATGATCTTTTTGAATTCAGTCTCTGTATCACAGACCGGAGGTAGGGCCATGGACTGGACCTGTTCTGTAACATGGGACTTATTCATTCGACCTGAATTTGATAAGAATGAGGAGGATATTGTTGAAAAATATAAATTTAACTCGTTGGCAACATGCAATGGATCTTCAACTAGGCAATCGTTGACCTTGAGTTTTATTTTAGATCCTGCATTTAATTTTGTACCCTTAGATGAATTATTGATAATTTTCCAGGCATTTTTAGATATATTATCACTTTTACTTAAAGATTTGTTAACGTTATAAGCTTTGGCAGCTCTTATTACTCTTTTGTATGTCTGTCTATATCACCTATAAAATATTTTAAAATCATTATTTTGAGTTTTAATGTATATTGAGTAATAAAACTTGAGCTTATCTCTGGATTTTAAAATTCCCTTAGTGATCCAGGAGCTTCGACTAGTTTTATGGCTTATCTTGGACTTTTTTAATGGGCATGCGATGTTTAAATGGTAACTGAAGCAGTTACTGAATTCAATATACATGCTTTCTGTATTATTTTTGTTGTTATTTAGGAAAGTCCAGGTTTCGTCTTTGAGTAACCTATTTAGAAGGTTGATGTTTCGAGGATGAAGATTTCTGATGAACTTTCCCGTAGGTTTATCACTAATCGGGTTGCAGCCACGAATCACCGCCTCTAACGCGAAGTGGTCAAAGATAGCCGTGTTTAATACAGAGACCGAAGTGTTATGAATGTTTGTGATAACATTGTCGATGGCTGTACTAGTTAAATTGGTTACTCTAGTTGGTGAGTTTACTGACCAGTTTAGATTAAATGACCTTAAAATATCGCGTAGCCGCTGGGTATGGGGGTTGGTGAAATCTAACACGTTTATGTTAATGTCACCCATCAAAATAAATTTACTTGATCGTGAAAATAACTTAGCAATGAGATGTTCCAACTGTTGAAAAAAGGAATTGTAACAGCCCCTTGGCGATCTATACAATCCCGCTACCGTTACTTTTCCGACATGACTTAGAAATACATTAACCGCTGTTGCCTCAAAATCTAATTCTAGTCTGTCATACACTTTAAAAGTATCAAAATTTAGAAAATGTTTCACAAAGATAGTTACACCACCCCCTTTGAATTGCTCACGACAGAAATTACTAGCTAATGAATAATTTTTAATTTTGAAAAAGTCGATTGTTTCGGGCCTAAATCCATGTTCCGTGACAACTAAGACGTCAGGGTTAAGTTCATCACATAACAGTGATATCTCATCCATTTTGTTTGTGGCCATCTGAGCGTTCTGATGGACCAGCTTAAATGTAGAATTATTTAATTTTGAGTTTCTATTTTTTTTAAATGAATTTGGTTTATAAAAGGATTCCGAATCTGTATCCAAGTGACTTCCTAGCTCTTGAGAGGAATATGCTTGCCTAAAAAAACATTATTTTTATGTAGTTTAGGTACAATAGAAGTATGTAAAGCCTCCGAATTTTGGAGATTGTCAGATGTGTTGCTTGTTAAAGCCTCAGCATATGTCACATGTTGGTGATAGGTCGTGGTTGGCAATGGTGGCCGAATGGTCTTAGATGGTCCCCGACTGCGGTGAGGATGCGCTGGCACTATCTTAGTCTTTAGTTTGTCCACAATAAGGCCAGCCAGAAGACGCTTCCCCGTAAGCCTGAGATGTAGCCCATGTGAGGTATAATAGGGTCTAGTGATCCTGCATATATTTAACAACTCGACATTATAGTGTGGTGGCTACAAAGTTCATAAATATAATTGTTAACTTGGCTGATGGTGCGATGGATGGAACTACTGGGGTGGAGGTCGTACCTAGGTGTATGTTGACTTAAATCGTAAATAATAACTAACTCACCAAAGAAGCAGAACCGTGCTATAAGTGTTATGTGGACTTCAATCGTAAATAATAACTAACTCACCAATGAAGCAGAACCGTGCTATAAGTGTTATGTTGACTTCAATCGTAAATAATAACTAACTCACCAATGAAGCAGAACCATGCTATGTGTTATGTTGACTTTAATCGTAAAAAATAACTAACTCACCAATGAAGCAGAACCGCGCTATAAGTGTTATGTTGACTTCAATCGTAGAAATAACTAACTCACCGATGAAGCAGAACCATGCTATACGTATTATGTTGACTTAAATCGTAAATAATAACTAACTCACCAATGAAGCAGAACCGTGCTATAAGTCTTATGTGGACTTAAATCGTAAATAATAACTAACTCACCAATGAAGCAGAACGGTGCTATAAGTGTTATGTTGACTTCAATCGTAAAAATAACTAACTCACTGATGAAGCAGAACCGTGCTATACGTATTATGTTGACTTAAATCGTAAATAATAACTAACTCACCAATGAAGCAGAACCGTGCTATAAGTGTTATGTGGACTTAAATCGTAAATAATAACTAACTCACCAATGAAGCAGAACCGTGCTATAAGTGTTATGTGGACTTAAATCATAAATAATAAGTAACTCACCAATGAAGCAGAACCGTGCTATAAGTGTTATGTGGACTTAAATCGTAAATAATAACTAACTCAACAATGAAGCAGAACCGTGCTATAAGTGTTATGTGGACTTAAATCGTAAATAATAACTAACTCAACAATGAAGCAGAACCGTGCTATAAGTGTTATGTGGACTTAAATCGTAAATAATAACTAACTCAACAATGAAGCAGAACCGTGCTATAAGTGTTATGTGGACTTAAATCGTAAACAATAACTAACTCAACAATGAAGCAGAACCGTGCTATAAGTGTTATGTGGACTTAAATCGTAAACAATAACTAACTCAACAATGAAGCAGAACCGTGCTATAAGTGTTATGTGGACTTAAATCGTAAATAATAACTAACTCAACAATGAAGCAGAACCGTGCTATAAGTGTTATATGGACTTAAATCGTAAATAATAACTAACTCAACAATGAAGCAGAACCGTGCTATAAGTGTTATGTGGACTTAAATCGTAAATAACCCCTTTGTTGGTGCTTTTACACTTACTGCAATAGACAAAATTGTATGAACTAAAAGGACAACACTAAACAGGCTAAAATTGATAAAAATAAAAAATATATATATATAGATAAATTTCTTTCCTTGCCTTACTTAGCAGTTAAACTCTGCTTATTTGCCATAGAGTGTGTAGGGAAGTTATTCGGACAGAGTAATTGGGGAAACCAGTGCAGTATATAATGCATTACTTTCAGTGTATGCACTTTTCCAGGAACCTGCTTTATCTCAACTCAGTCCTGAAGGCTTAGACCCATCCGTCGGTCACCGTCTCTCCCTGTGGATTTAATTCTCAAGTGGTAATATTTCAAACGAGGTCAATCTTCTGCAGGATACTCCTTTCCTTAGTGTATTTTATGTAACAATATTAGCTAGCAAGTCAGATAATATAACTGAAAGCTCTATCGGTATTCAACGTTATTTTGATCTTGCCATTGTCAAACAAAACTAAAAACATGGGAAGAAGATATAATACAATATGAATGTCGTAGACAATAGAGAAAAACAACATAATATTTTTTAGCACAGTTAACGTTATAAATATTAATTAATCCTCTTTTTAAGGTTTGCATTTTTTTGTCTACTTAACTGTGCAATATTTTGTTACTTTTTAAACATGATTATGGTATATAACACGATTATATGATATTATATCATATATCATACGATATGATTTAGTAAACTGTTATATTATATTTTTGGTTATATATTTATATGTTTGATTTGACGTGTGTAATACAATGTATATATTGTCAATTACAAATAAAACATTTTAAATGATTTAAATTCTGTTAACATTTTAAAGTTTAATGACAATGTTTATTTATGATTCTTATTAGTTATAATCAAAGTTCAACATGTTCTCAATCGTTGACTTTGACAACTTTATCACCAAAGTGCTTGTATTACATTACTGTTCCTCAGAAATGTTTTCTAAACCTATAGTTCATAATATTTATACATATATAGGCTATCAATGCCGAATGTCTAAAGTTGCTGGAAGTTTATGACACCAAATGTTTGAGGCCCAAACTGACCGAATATGGATCGGCCATTATGTTGTGCAAACACTGACATACGAACGGTCGAATAATGGTGGGGAAAGATGATAGTATTTAGATGCAGGGCTAAAGTGTACGATGATTATTTACATAGTTTTATAAAAAAATCCAATTCATTCAATTTATTGGAAGACTAATAAAATGAAACAATTCGAATAATTATCGAAGATACAGTTTAGTGAACTTCAAGTTCAATTTACATTGCATTTTATGAATTGAATAACTTATAATACTTTTAGAATATTAACCTTGTTTTAATTTAAAGCTTTGGAAACACATTATTGTAATCCATGCTTGGTTGATTTATTAATTTTTGTTCTAAACAAGAATATATAGTTCTTTTATAACACGTGTATGCCTCATCAGATTTTATTCAAACAGGGCGTATAACAGTTAAAACAGGGCATATAACGGTTTAAACAGGGCGTATAACAGTTTAAACAGGGCGTATAACAGTTCAAACAGGGCTATAACAGTTCAAACAGGGCGTATAATAGTTTAAACAGGGCGTATAACAGTTAAAACAGGGCATATAACAGTTCAAACAGGGCGCATAACAGTTCAAACAGGGCGTATATCAGTTCAAACAGGGCGTATATCAGTTCAGACAGGGCGCATAACAGTTCAAACAGGGCGTACAACAGTTCAAACAGGGCGTATAACAGTTCAAACAGGGTGTATAACAAATCAAAAATACTGTATTAAAAAGAAGCAAAAGAGAGAAGATGTTGTGCCTCAAGTATACCAGAAGTATCCCTAAAACATCCTAGTTATGTCTCAGCGGAAGGCCTTTATGATTTGCCTTCCAGGGTAACGACCATGATGTTCAAGTTAACTGACAATTAAGTCAACTATTTAAGACAGGTATTTTGTTATCTATTCATTCATCTTAAATTGTTTGTATCATGTGAACTTAAATAAAGGTAAAACTGGAATGTTCAGTAAGTGTATTTTAGTAAAGAATGGCAGTGACCTAACTGACTTTGAGATTCAGTTTGCTATACTTGGAAGTATAAAACAATATTAAAAAATATATTCACTGGATTTTTTTTCCAAACTATTATTCTACAATAATATTGTACAATTGTAGTATTGTAAATTGAAGGCCCATCTGTCTATGTAATTACAAATGATCGATTACTTCGATAGCTATATATGTAGTTAATAGATTATATTAAGTTTGTGAATTTCACTATATTTATTTAAAATAAATATATAAACACACACATATGAAGGCTAGTTATAAAGGGTTTACGTTATAACGGTATGATGTCAATATTATATTATTACATTAAGGTTTTAAAATATTCACAAACATTTTTGCTATACAAATGTTATATTTAATTAATTCGTAAAGAAATGCGAAATTGAATGTTTATATGCATAACGACAGTTATCAATGTACACAGATACTTTGAATAAAATGTAATATTTTTAATGGAAACCTACTGAACGCATCAAATTAAAACAATTAATTACAAGATACACGATATAGATATACAATTCCAAGCGCACAAACGTATTTATATATATACATTAAAAGTTAAATATAAATAATTATAAAACATTTGGGTAAAACACCAAAAAATATATAATAAATTGTCATTGAGATTTGTTTGGTATGGCATCTGTATGGAATTCCCTTCAGAACGGTAGTCTCTATCTATTTATTTTTTAGCTAGTGAAGCTTTTTATTGATAAATACCTGTTTTTGTTCGTTCTTTTGACGGTGTTGCAAATTGGCCCGATTGAAAACTATTAGACTGAATCATAGTAAATAAAAACTATTATTTCAACAAATTCTAAATGTAAACTATTCTTAATTGTACAATGTCTTAATGAATAACTTCTCTGCGAAACACTTTATTAAAACTGATTACAACTAGCTGGGATTTATACAATCAAGGAGTTAGCCCTTAATGAATTCATGATGTATTTTCCAGTGTCTCCACATTCTCATTATTCTCATTGAGAATAATGAGAATCACCTCCTGCCATATTCTTTAAAGAATATGGCAGGGGTGACCGCTGGTCCTTTGATACTCTACCTGAAACGGTCGTGGCGCAACTAGGATGTTTGGTTTTATACCCTTTTCCTGACCCTCATTAGTAAGTTATGTTGAGGCGCAACTAGGATGTTTTGGTTTTATACCCTTTTCCTGACCCTCATTAGTAAGTTATGTTGAGGTACAACTAGGATGTTTGGTTTTATGACCCTTTTCCTAACCCTCATTAGTAAATTATGTTGAGGCGCAACTAGGATGTTTTGGTTTTATACCCTTTTCCTGACCCTCATTAGTAAGTTATGTTGAGGCGCAACTAGGATGTTTTGGTTTTATACCCTTTTCCTGACCCTCATTAGTAAGTTATGTTGAGGCGCAACTAGGATGTTTTGGTTTTATGACCCTTTTCCTGACCCTCATTAGTAAGTTTTGTTGAGGCGCAACTAGGATGTTTGGTTTTATGACCCTTTTCCTGACCCTCATTAGTAAGTTTTGTTGAGGCGCAACTAGGATGTTTGGTTTTATGACCCTTTTCCTGACCCTCATTAATGTTATGTTGAGGCACAACTAGGATGTTTGGTTTTATGACCCTTTTCCTGACCCTCATTAGTAATTTATGTTGAGGCGCAACTAGGATGTTTGGTTTTATGACCCTTTTCCTGACCCTCATTAATGTTATGTTGAGGTACAACTAGGATGTTTGGTTTTATGACCCTTTTCCTGACCCTCATTAGTAATTTATGTTGAGGCACAACTAGGAAGTTTGGTTTTATGACAGTTTTCCTGACCCTCATTAGTAAGTTATGTTAAGGCGCATCTAGGATGTATCCCAATAAAACCCAGATATACATTTGTCATTGTACTGGACTATGTAATAAAGTAACATATAAGAGGTTTACAGAGTCATAGCAAGGGTACTTACCTCGTCACTTGTCTTCAACGAAAGGCGAGTTAGTAATGTATGATGTTTGATGTTTCGACAAAATACTACGCGTAGTTAATTAATTGGAATGAAGTATTCTACCGCAATGTACTAAACTAACTGTCACACTCCATCAACAGTGTTTTATGGAAACATCCAAAATATCGATGTTTTAAAATACAAGCAATGGCCAAATATTAAAACACTGTTTAATGTACTAAACGTACATTAAAGTGTCAGCGAACGGTGTTTCTCGTAATTGAACTATTAAGCAAGTCGTTGGATAATTATACCCCTGGACGAGATTATCCTGCTTAGACCCATAAGAACCTCTTAACGTGTAATCTTCTCATTAGGCAGTGAGTCAACATCTTTGGGAGCACGGCATCTAAATGCAGTATAGAGATCGGGATGTTTAGAAAGAAATTACTACAATACTAGGGGCACCCCTAGCATGCATTGCGTGCCAACACCGTCACTCGCTGTGCTTGTTATACCTCGGCATGCGGCTTTTCCTACAAACAATTGTAGATTAAGTGTTAAGTGTAAAATCACAACATTATATTTATTTACTGTATATCACTCACATTGCTGACTGATCAATTAGACTGTACTCACAGCCAGTGACAGCAAGACATAGGTGAGGAGTGAAGAGGGGCTGTTTTATAAAAACGTTAACTTCTCAAACATTTGTCGTGACGGAATGTTGCATATCTATTATTCCTATCAGCTGAAGTTTATTATTGTAATATTTGTTAGTAATGTGGTTAGTACCAACACCGCCACGCCCACAGACTAATTAATCAGTCAGTACTTGGGTTTCCACCTATTTATTTGTATTAAAGTCCCAATGATAATACTTAGCCTATTTCACATATGTTCATTTCATTTGTTTTTGTTTGACAGATAAAGGTTAATTAAATAACTGCATTACATTATCATTGAAACCTTCGAGTCGAGTAGAGTGGAGCCCGACAGTAGAATGTCAATAAAATATGCTTACAACCTTCACCGGTCCAATATTATGAATGATCAAGGTTCATACAAACCTTGATGAATGATTACTTCCTCAAAACTAGAAATACAATTGTTTGTATTCCGACTGCTGTTTATATTCCGAAACTTTATGGAAGTCTTTATTTATGTTTGAACAGATGTTACTTTTCGATTCGTCTCTCTCGATGTTTTTCTTACGGGTATAACTGGATTTCTGGAAAATTGTAGGCCACTTTTTATACATACGAAAATGTTAACAGTCCTAAAATGTATACATGTATCATATTTTAATACATGTAAAAAATGGCCTCTCTTATTATGTTACTAGACGAAATATACACAGACTTGAATAATAGTTTTACCAACTAAATAAGAAACAAAAATAAAATTGATTTGCCTACATACAGACTGGCTAATATTGGCTCTTCAAATAAAATAAATTGTGTTAAATTCTTTAACAAACTACCCGTTTCTGCCAGATCCACACCTACTAGCTGTTATAAATTATGTTTTGGTTGCTACTAAATAATTTTTATAACATAAATAAGTTTTTTGTTCTAATATTCTTATTGTTTGTTAGTACCTAGTATGACCTATGTTTTTATACATGTTTTAGTAGTGATATGTAGGCCTAACTGGTGTTTTCATTGCCGCTGTGGTGTTTCTTAAATCGCATTTAATATATTATTTAAAAATGACTTATCCTATTTCAACTTTATTGATTAATGGAAGTTTCTTGATTCTTATGTATGACTTCAGTGAAGTTGCCTGATGTTACATACAAAACAAAGTTTAGCTGAATCTATCTAAGTGATGGTACGTCACAGACAGCTTCCGAGGATTGGAGTGTAGAGTCTACACATTCTTGGAGGTGACGATGACATAACGTAATTGACAGATTGACGATTTACCAACAATTCTTTGTTTGTAATAATTAAGTATTAAAAATTAAATAAATAATAAAAATCAATTAACTATACATTAAACTAATGTTTAAGTTATAATATTTTCGTTATTCTGCATTGAAAACAATAACATACTAAAAATTATCCTAATTTTACATAATGAAGTTTTCGGATGTGAATTTACTTTATATATTTTATAAAGTAGTGTTTAATCTAATTATAAAATTTAAAACTATATACAATATTATTGTATTAACCCAACTATACACAATAACAACAATATAACTATGTATGTTATTATAATGTAATATAAATTATAGCTTTAATAAATATTGTCTGTTAATAATGTGTTCAAATCAAATGTGGATTAATGGTTGTTTACTATGCGATACATGTGGAAGTGACAATACGTACATTGTAGGTCGTAAGAATACGTTTTATGGCAAATATTTAATTAGTTATTATTTTAGCAAAAAAGTCAACAGAAGACAACTAATGAACCCACCTTATATGAAGCTCATTTCATTAGAGGAGGGTTGGTCAAGAGTAATAAATGAATGACCGTTGCTTAGAAAACTAATTTGAATTATCCCCTTCATATTGTTGTAAACATAATTAGAAAAATACAGCATTAATGCATCCTAAATAAAGACACATTATTAAGAAAGTCTATTTTACACATCACCAAACTATGGATGTGTATATGGTTGCCATTGACGTGGAAACTATTAGAGAACTCTGGTATGTCCGTGTTGGGTGGTAGTCAGGGTCCGGATGTTGTGTAGGGAACAGGACTGAGTCAATTACCTGGCAGTCAGAACTATACTACATGGTTTTGGATTTCACGTAAACTGTAGGTCCATTAGTAACAATGACTGCACTCTTTCATCTGCCCATAACTACAACGGTCGGCGACTTAGCAATGAATGCTATAACTTACGTATTTACTATCACAGTGGCCATTATACTACAAACAAGGTGTAGTACTTGTAGGAAGTCAGCCAAATCCGTATCCAGAGATGATGCTAATTAATTATGGTAGTTAGGTTTGTTGGTAACCATCTGAAGTTTTTGTAGTTAACAGTTCAAGTATAATATTACACTTGGTCAATTTTTGTAGTTCTAGACGATTGTAGATTTTTACAATTTAGATTGTTTAAAAAAACGTAAAAATGTTAATACAATTAATTAATTGGAAGAAGATTATGTAGAAAAGTATAAAACATATTTATATCAATGAAATGCACATTAGTTTACATGGATCGCCCACAACAATCATTAACTAATTATAACTGCATTAATTATGTATTTGTTAGAACTGGACACGTAGATAAAAGCCTACCATGTCTGCTCCAAGCTGTGGAGGAAAGCCGCTGTACAATACATTATTGGGCCAATAGACACTGAAAACCCATTAGTGCGCCTCAATATTTGTGGAATTAGATTATTACAGAACGAAAATATTTCATAGTGTAGTCATTTTCTTAACATAAACACCAAAATATAGTACTTATTAGTGTCAGCCACGGCAGCGCTGGTTAGTCAAGAAAACTCATTGTGTTTTTCCAATCAAATGATAAAATATTATAATCGTTTTGTTATGAGAAAAGTCGTAGTTTTTATATTTAACGTCATAATAATAATGGCCTTGTTGTACAAAAAAGTGTATGTACAAAAGGTCAACTCAGAGACGTACCCAGGGGGGGGGTATCTTGGGTGTCCGGACACCCCCCGAAATTTTCAACTTTTTTGAGCGAGCGAAGCAAGCATCTGTTGTGAGTTACATACGTGTGCTGTGACATTACTGGCCTTATACACACGTTCTCAGACAATCCACGGAACTACTAATTTAATGCCGTGAGATCACGTCTCTACTGTTTTATTAAATATTCAATGATAATGGAATTAATGCCATTTCAATATATTTTTTCAATAATCATACGAAAGTTTAGTAATCATTCAGTTATAACGTATAGTGAACTCTAAGAGGAAGAAATCGTAAAATTAATTACATGAAAAAAGTTAGAATGCTATAAATTTTGGCAGTATAGCAAGGCGTAGATGAAATTTCTTCGTTGATTACAAATTTAGTAACGTTGATTTGAACAGAAATTTACTATTTAATTCCCCCGAGCCTATTTCGTTGTACGTTTAGTTAGAAAGGAGTTTTTGTTTATTTTCAGGTAGAACCGTTAGACCCGCAAGTGCCAAACTTGTAGCAAGTGGTAACGATGTTATTGTTCAAAGCGGATAAATATAATTCCACGGTTAGATTAGGATAAAATTTAATTTAGTTTAATGAAAATTAATTGTTATTAGTACTTTCTAAAAGTGATTTTTAGAACTATAAACCTTTTTTTTTATTTATAAACCTTTTTAAAATGTTTCAGCACCACAGTATCTCTTAGCAAGAGGGCTGTGGATAATAATAATAAAAGTAATCCAAACTCTAGTCAGTCAAATCAACACGCAAGAGTAAAAACAGTACAAGTCCGATCGGATTGAGCGCTGAAGAAAGAACGAAGAGACAAGAGGATAGGTATGAGTTTATATGGGAAGGGGGGATCAATCAGCAATGAAAACTAATTGTTATTCTTTGGTTAAGAAAAAAAAGGCTTATCATATATATTGAGTAAAATGAAATCTTTTATATAAAACATTTGTCATGAGTCAACGGTTCGTTCACAGTTCTTGTACAAGTTAATACGATCGTGACTCAGGCCTCCTGTCAGCGCCTACTCATTGCCTTTTGATAGAATAATGTTAGGGCAAATTACCACAAAGAAACTTCTTATTGTAGAAAATCCACTTTATACTGACCTAAATATATTGAATAAAAAAGACGAAGTCATGTAGCCTAGTAAAATAATTCCATTGGTTTATTTACTACAAGTTCTAGTTTAATACAGACCAATCAATTTTGTTGTTTCGTTTTAGACATACTTAATACATTATTTTGGTTTTTGAAAAATATGCCTGTTTGTTGGTTTTTATGTTAATCATAATTGGTTGGTATATAAATAGGCTATATTTATTAGAATATTAGAATTTTTTATATTGTATCCTAATCAGATTTGACCAAGTTATGTATTGTTGTCAGGACTTATCGATTTATTCAAAGAAAATAATCATAGTATAACAAACTATACCGTTGATTTTATTTTATTATAAAAAAAAAAACAAACACGATTCATAAAGGTATTAAATGTTAATGACTTGAAAATAAATCATTAACATCAGTGCTAAATTGCAAAGTGCTAAATATAACGTATTGTAGTAATTACCCATCCGCCCACCCATACACGTACTGTGGTACTCACTCATCCACCCAACCATACACGTACTGTGGTATTGACCCAACCATACACGTACTGTGGTATTGACCCAACCATACACGTACTGTGGTATTGACCCAACCATACACGTACTGTATGGATGAGTGTGGAACTCACTCATCCCCCCACCCATACACGTACTGTGGTATTGACCATCCCGCCCACCCATAAACGTACTGTGGTATTGATAATAAACGACAATACTTAGACTTAGCACTGAGAGATGATCATAATTGTTCCATATTTATACATGATGTATTTTTAATCGCCCGTGAATCACTCATGAATACAAACTAATTATTCAATATCATCTTACAAAATGTAATGTAATGGTAAGTTATATCACGGTATCTACAGTAAAAGACGGCAGGCATCACACATCCTCGCCGTGATACCTACCGTGTGTTGGTTAGTTACCGTGGAATGTAATAAATAAAAGACGGTAGAGATCACACATTCTCGCCATGATACCTACCGTGTGTTGATTAGTTACCATGGATTGTACTTAAATAAAAGACGGCAGGGATCACACATCCTCGCCGTGATACCTACCGTGTGTTGATTAGTTACCGTGGAATGCATTAAATAAAAGACGGTAGAGATCACACATCCTCGCCGTGATACCTACCGCGTGTTGATTAGTTACCGTGGAATGCATTAAATAAAAGACGGTAGAGATCACACATCCTCGCCGTGATACCTACCTCGTGTTGATTAGTTACCGTGGAATGTATTAAATAAAAGACGGCAGGGATCACACATCCTCGCCGTGATACTTACCGTGTGTTGATTATTTACCGTGGAATGCATTAAATACAAGACGGTAGAGATCACACATCCTCGCCGTGATACCTACCGTGTGTTGATTAGTTACCGTGGAATGCATTAAATAAAAGACGGTAGAGATCACACATCCTCGCCGTGATACCTACCACATGTTGATTAGTTACCGTGGAATGCATTAAATAAAAGACGGTAGAGATCACACATCCTCGCCGTGATACCTACCGTGTGTTGATTAGTTACCGTGGAATGCATTAAATAAAAGACGGTAGAGATCACACATCCTCGCCGTGATACCTACCGTGTGTTGATTAGTTAACGTGGAATGCATTAAATAAAAGACGGTAGAGATCACACATCCTCGCCGTGATACCTATCGCGTGTTGATTAGTTACCGTGGAATGCATTAAATAAAAGACGGTAGAGATCACACATCCTCGCCGTGATACCTATCGCGTGTTGATTAGTTACCGTGGAATGCATT
The DNA here is from genome assembly GCA_035578905.1 of Stictocephala bisonia. Lineage (NCBI taxonomy): Eukaryota > Metazoa > Arthropoda > Insecta > Hemiptera > Membracidae > Stictocephala > Stictocephala bisonia. The sequence goes on along the minus strand of JAQJVL010000951.1, from coordinate 266,328 downwards.
AAATAAAAGACGGTAGAGATCACACATCCTCGCCGTGATACCTATCGCGTGTTGATTAGTTACCGTGGAATGCATTAAATAAAAGACGGTAGAGATCACACATCCTCGCCGTGATACCTATCGCGTGTTGATTAGTTACCGTGGAATGCATTAAATAAAAGACGGTAGAGATCACACATCCTCGCCGTGATACCTACCACGTGTTGATTAGTTACCGTGGAATGTATTAAATAAAAGACGGTAGAGATCACACATCCTCGCCGTGATACCTACCGTGTGTTGATTAGTTACCGTGGAATGCATTAAATAAAAGACGGTAGAGATCACACATCCTCGCCGTGATACCTACCACGTGTTGATTAGTTACCGTGGAATGTATTAAATAAAAGACGGCAGGGATCACACATCCTCGCCGTGATACCTACCGTGTGTTGATTAGTTACCGTGGAATGCATTAAATAAAAGACCGTAGAGATCACACATCCTCGCCGTGATACCTATCGCGTGTTGATTAGTTACCGTGGAATGCATTAAATAAAAGACGGTAGAGATCACACATCCTCGCCGTGATACATATCGCGTGTTGATTAGTTACCGTGGAATGTATTAAATAAAAGACGGTAGAGATCACACATCCTCCCCGTGATACCTACCGTGTGTTGATTAGTTACCGTGGAATGCATTAAATAAAAGACCGTAGAGATCACACATCCTCGCCGTGATACCTATCGCGTGTTGATTAGTTACCGTGGAATGCATTAAATAAAAGACGGTAGAGATCACACATCCTCGCCGTGATACATATCGCGTGTTGATTCGTTACCGTGGAATGCATTAAATAAAAGACGGTAGAGATCACACATCCTCGCCGTGATACCTATCGCGTGTTGATTAGTTACCGTGGAATGCATTAAATAAAAGACGGTAGAGATCACACATCCTCGCCGTGATACCTACCACGTGTTGATAAGTTACCGTGGAATGTATTAAATAAAAGACGGTAGAGATCACACATCCTCCCCGTGATATCTACCGCGTGTTGATAAGTTACCGTGGAATGTATTAAATAAAAGACGGTAGAGAACACACATCCTCGCCGTGATACCTACCACGTTGATTAGTTACCGTGGAATGTATTAAATAAAAGACGGCAGGGATCACACATCCTCGCCGTGATACCTACCACGTGTTGATTAGTTACCGTGGAATGTATTAAATAAAAGACGGCAGGGATCCTCCTCCTCCTCCTGATACCTACCGTGTGTTGATTAGTTACCGTGGAATGCATTAAATAAAAGACGGTAGAGATCACACATCCTCGCCGTGATACCTACCATGTGTTGATTAGTTACCGTGGAATGCATTAAATAAAAGACCGTAGAGATCACACATCCTCGCCGTGATACCTACCACGTGTTGATTAGTTACCGTGGAATGTATTAAATAAAAGATGGCAGGGATCACACATCCTCGCCGTGATACCTACCACGTGTTGATTAGTTACCGTGGAATGTATTAAATAAAAGACGGCAGGGATCACACATCCTCGCCGTGATACCTACCACGTGTTGATTAGTTACCGTGGAATGTATTAAATAAAAGACGGTAGAGATCACACATCCTCGCCGTGATACCTACCGTGTGTTGATTAGTTACCGTGGACTATATTAAATAAAAGACGGTAGAGATCACACATCCTCGCCGTGATACCTACCGTGTGTTGATTAGTTACCGTGGAATGCATTAAATAAAAGACGGTAGAGATCACACATCCTCGCCGTGATACCTACCGTGTGTTGATTAGCTTCCGTAGAGAATATTAAAAAATAATAATTGTAATGTTTTATATATAAATAAGTTATATTAAGGTGTGCTTTAAACTTCTCTCCGTGTGTATAATATGAAGGGTGTCCCGTAAATAAAGTACTATACTCCTCGGGAAATGGTTATATAGGTCAATATAAAGAGAAAGTCAAAAATAATTTTTTTCGCAAAAACCATTTGTTTACCAGATATTCGCAATTTTCACAAAAGAATTTTTATCTTCAAGTTGGCTCAACTGATCTTTATGAAACCCACTATGCATGTTACAATATTAGAGTTTTGTAGATAATTTTATTACCTATCTGTCAGTATCAAAAAAGTTAGAATACGACAAAAATTAACTGAGGCACATCGACATTTGTGTTAAGAGGCAGCAAAAAAGCTAAAAAGTCTGTTCCCCCCCCAGCTTGCTAATCCTGATAAGACCCCCTGTTTGGATAACCCCACGAAATTGAGTTCTAGATACGTCGCTGGGTGAACTCAGGACTAATTCCTCGCTTACAATTAACCTTTTTATCAAAGAAAGGGAGTATAACAAAGCCTAATTTTAGAAACATGAAAATTAAGAACTAAACTGAAGATAAAGAATGTTTTATAGTTACATAGGATTGTTGTTTCGAACTTTTTTAATGGATTTACAGTCGTACTAATAGACGTTTTAATGAAGTCATATAATTGTTACAATTGTGCAATAAACCCTTCAATTGCATAATGCAGTGGTTAATCACGTTCAAAAATAATAAAAAGTTAAAGAATGTCTTATTTTCCCAGGCATTGTAGGTAGGGTTAAAAAGGTCTCTCTAAAACTTAACCCGAGGAACAATGGCTTAACTACCATCAGTGCCCGTGCAGGCAGGCTGCGTGCAGACGGCCACCCATCCAAGGAACAGCCACGCTCTACGTTGCTTGACGCCGCTATCTTAGATAACGTTGGATAACAGTGGTCAAAGCCACTGGCAAAAATAATAAATGAATATAAGTGAATGCTGAGGTAACAAAATCTGGAATACAACAATTTTATTTCCGAATGTTGCCTTGAATGATATTCTAAAGTAAAATAACATTTTCACAAACAAGTTTTTATTTTGAAAATTTCAAAATGGTTTTATTTTGAAGAATTGCTTTCAACGAGGATAAAAGTAAATTGTTCTCAAAAATTAAATAAAAGAAATCCCTATGCATACAAAAAAATATATTAATTCCTATTCTTATTTATTAAAGTAGTTGCAGGTTTCTTTTAAAGAAAGAACACGTGACTTCTCCCCATCCCCCTCCCTCCCACAAACCTCCCCCTTGACTTCCTTCCTGAAACAGAACAATTTACAACAACGTTACATCACTCATGAGCTGTATTTTTTGTTTTGGTAGGAAGTTCTTTCAAAAATATTATATTACATTTGTACAAAGGACGTGTAAAAAACTAAAATGTACCAAGCTACTAAAAATATAAAATTTTAAAAATTAACTAAGATAAAAAAAGTACAGTTACTCACCTTAATACCAGAGATAGGTAGTTCAATAGGAGGAATCTGAATGAAATCTTTGCCAATTCTATTTCTTCTTCATATTGATTGTTTGACTATACACCGTTATTGTATATTCATTGAATTTAAATTCTACCACATCTTCGAAGGTGGACGACTACAACAAACGTTTTAGTGATCTTGCTGTGGGGTTAAGAAAATTTGTATTTATGTGTTATGGTTTATTGAAATGACCAAAGTTATCTGAATATTAATAATAAATTAAACGTATAGAGTTAGAGTTAGAGTAAAAGGGGATATGCAGTTGGTCCAGCCAACCCTTGCAACGAAGCCTGAGGCTTTTTGTGCCAATCCCGGTGCCTAATTGTCGTAAAGCTGGCAATCCTTGACCAGGCCAAGGAGCTTCTTCACTAGATTAGTAATTTCCGACTGTCCCAGAGGTGAGCCTTCAAAAGGTACTCTTCTACTGGCACCAAGAGCCTCACGCTCCCGGACAGTGTGTTCTGCCGACTCTTCGTCCTACCCACAGAGGCGACAGATGGGATCCTCCGTAAGGAGTCCCGCTGTTCTTAGATGCCTCCGGAATTTACCGTAACCGGTGATGAGTACCACCACCAGCTTCACGTGAAATTTACTCAACCCAAGAAGTTACTTTATTAACTTCTGGGAAGGATTTCTGACAAGAAGCTTGCCGAGTCTTTACCCTGGGAACCGCCGCCATCTTTCCAGATGTCTGGCGCTGACCCAGTTTTGGTTACTATTTTGACAGCTGCAGCCGAAACGCCGCAGGCCGGCTCAGGACCAATGAAGGGCTTAATAGCACCTTCCCTAGCCAAGGCATCGGCCTGCGCGCTGCCTTCTATTCCCCTATGTCCTGGGATACATTCCAGCAGGACCTGATTTCTTGAACCCAGGATGCTGAGGGACTCCACACATTCCCAGATTAGACCAGACGAAACCTTCCAGGAGTCAAGGGCCCCTAAGGCCGCCTGACTGTCTGAGAGAATATGGATATGTTTCCCGCAAACCTCTATCATAATTTGCGCTGAACGTATGGCGACTTCAGCTTGGATCACGGTGCCATACGCTCCCAGGCTCACGCACGCGTTGGTCCTGGGGTCGCCAGTATAGACACCAAATCCAGCTCTGTTGCCTATTCTTGACCCGTCTGTGAACCATACAATTGGGTCGTGAGAAGAAACTGGGCTACTAACAGCGTCCCAGTACTCCCTCGACCCAAAATCCACAGTATGGGGTCTGGTGAAAAGATACTTAGTCCCAATGAAGTCAAACCTCATTGAGAGTACCTCATCGTTTACTAGATTGACCACTGAGGAGTGACCTGTACAGGACCCCCTCCAGTGATCAGTCAGTTGAGGCCTATAGGCCTTTTCCTCTGATTGCCAGGAGTGCTTCTCCTGGCTATCTTCATCCTATTCAGAGCCTCAGCCGTCCGATCGAGCTGATCAGAGCCTGGGCTCCGAGAAGGATGTTTTCGGGGTCAGAGAGCGACATGCCCCCCTCCACCGAACCCATGACCCGAGCAGCGGGGACTTCAGACTGGCCTACTTGGCTACCTTCGTTCCCCGTGCCAAGGTCCTTGTCTGAGGGCTCTGAGCGGTCCTCAGCCAAGTTGGATTCAGAATCGGAGAGAGACATGTCCCCCCCCGACATTGATTTGGCCCGAGCAATGGAAAACAAGGGCTGGCCAGTGTGGCTGCCCTCTGCTCCCATGCTCGGTTCATTTTCTAAGGACTCAGTGCGGTCCTTAGGTATGTAACTATAAGTGTGTGTGGTAATGAGTTCAGGGTACCGCGGGGTCACTAAGCCCGTCAGCTGCACACCTCAGCTGCCCCTGCGAACCTCGGTCCGGGACTGCTTATTAGGGTTTCCCCTTATTCGCAGTTGCCCACCTCATCAATGACGAGGTGGAACATTCGCTATCCGCCACCTGCGACCCGCCCAGTAGCTGAGGCTCGCCCTGGGAATTAAACGTATAAATAATATATATTATTTTTGTTTTGTAATCTAATTAGGGATTACGCCGTTGTTATTTCATAAATATTACAAGATAAAGAAATAAGTTGCACAGCATGGTACTCTTCGTTTGTCCAAAAGTAAAAAAAAGTACCATTTCAAGTATATGGAAAGTTTCCTAAATCGTTTTCAATACAAATATATCTTAATACAACACACATTTAAAATACTAGCAAAGTACAAAACTAACCAAAGTAAAAACACATTTTCCAACATGGTTAGTAAAACTTGTGATATTCATAAACCCATTTTTTAGCCACATTGAGTGCAAAGTTTCCCAATTACTTTGGTGGGGGAAATGAGGTTCTTGAGGTTCAACGAGGTTCAATGAGGAAATAAAATTGAGGTTCAAGGGCAAACCACGAAGAGAAGAGTCCGTAACGATGAGATAAGAAAAGGAATAATGGAATAGAGTGTGATAACGAGTGTTGAGAAGGCAATGCTGAGATGGTTTGGGCATGTGAAAAGGATGGGACCTGAGAGGATACCTAGGAGAATGGTGGAGATGGAAGTGGCAGGCCCAGAGAAAGACCGATGATGAAAGATGATATGGAGAGGAGGTGCTGAGTGGGAGCTGTGGAGGGACAGACTTCCAGACCCAGGAGTGACTGGAACGGGGATATGGATATGTATGTATGTATTTTAACTAAGATTGAGGCATAGTTTTTAATAAAAAGAATGTATCGATACAGTATATCGATATCGATGCTGTACTGTATATCGATACAGTACAGCATCGCCATACAGTATCGAGTTGACATCAAATCCAGCCTAAGAATCAAATAAATCCTTGAAAACTTGTGCTGAACGCTTTGTCTAACTAAGTCTGTGGATTGTTTTATTATTTATATTGACATTCACGTTCTTCACTTGTTGTTTTTTCACACATATTCTGGAGGATTATTCATTTTTGAACGTTTCAATAAGCAATCATATTTAAAAATATCTAAATAAATACATGTTTTTTTATTTAAATGTATCCCATAATTTTAATAAGTAATACAATTAATTGTTATGGTATATGTCTGATGAATATATGAAATCCCCTTTTTTGTTCTCTTAAGATATTCTACAGATTTTATTGACCGGTTGTGTATGTTTTATCATCACTATCCCCAGTGTATGGTGTACATGTGACGTGTGTGTGTTTATACAAAGGTATAAACACACACAAAGGTAGTTAGTGTTTATCGACTAACTGTCACTGTCATTCCAAACCTTGCACTAACCAATGGTGTTGTTACTATTTTATTGACCGGTTGTCTATGTTTTATCATCACTATCCCCAGTGTATGGTGTACATGAGTTTTGGATACAAAGGTAGTTAGTGTTTATCGACTAACTGTCTCTGTCATTCCAAACCTTGCACTAACCAATGGTGTTGTTACTATTTTATTGACCGGTTGTCTATGTTTTATCATCACTATCCCCAGTGTATGTGCCTATGGTGTACATGAGTTTTGGATACAAAGGTAGTTAGTGTTTATCGACTAACTGTCACTGTCATTCCAAACCTTGCACTAACCAATGGTGTTGTTACTATTTTATTGACCAGTTGTCTATGTTTTATCATCACTATCCCCAGTGTATGTGCCTATGGTGTACATGAGTTTTGGATACAAAGGTAGTTAGTGTTTATCGACTAACTGTCACTGTCATTCCAAACCTTGCACTAACCAATGGTGTTGTTACTATTTTATTGACCGGTTGTCTATGTTTTATCATCACTATCCCCAGTGTATGTGCCTATGGTGTACATGAGTTTTGGATACAAAGGTAGTTAGTGTTTATCGACTAACTGTCACTGTCATTCCAAACCTTGCACTAACCAATGGTGTTGTTACTATTTTATTGACCAGTTGTCTATGTTTTATCATCACTATCCCCAGTGTATGTGCCTATGGTGTACATGAGTTTTGGATACAAAGGTAGTTAGTGTTTATCGACTAACTGTCACTGTCATTCCAAACCTTGCACTAACCAATGGTGTTGTTACTATTTTATTGACCGGTTGTCTAATGTTTTATCATCACTATCCCCAGTGTATGTGCCTATGGTGTACATGAGTTTTGGATACAAAGGTAGTTAGTGTTTATCGACTAACTGTCACTGTCATTCCAAACCTTGCACTAACCAATGGTGTTGTTACTATTTTATTAACTGGTTGTCTATGTTTTATCATCACTATCCCCAGTGTATGTGCCTATGGTGTACATGAGTTTTGGATACAAAGGTAGTTAGTGTTTATCGACTAACTGTCACTGTCATTCCAAACCTTGCACTAACCAATGGTGTTGTTACTATTTTATTGACTGGTTGTCTATGTTTTATCATCACTATCCCCAGTGTATGTGCCTATGGTGTACATAAGTTTTGGATACAAAGGTAGTTAGTGTTTATCGACTAACTGTCACTGTCATTCCAAACCTTGCACTAACCAATGGTGTTGTTAGTATTTTATTGACCGGTTGTCTATGTTTTATCATCACTATCCCCAGTGTATGTGCTATGGTGTACATGAGTTTTGGATACAAAGGTAGTTAGTGTTTATCGACTAACTGTCACTGTCATTCCAAACCTTGCACTAACCAATGGTGTTGTTACTATTTTATTGACCGGTTGTCTATGTTTTATCATCACTATCCCCAGTGTATGTGCTATGGTGTACATGAGTTTTGGATACAAAGGTAGTTAGTGTTTATCGACTAACTGTCACTGTCATTCCAAACCTTGCACTAACCAATTGTGTTGTTACTATTATTGTTATTACTACTATTGTTAGTACTACTTAACAGAAGTTTTTTTCTAGAACGTATTTATTCAAAGTAGTGTCTCCCTATTAATTAAATCATTATTTAGAAATATGGCCTAACTGGAGTTCAGTCATAAACGTGTTATATTTGTAAATCATTAGGCATATATATTCTTCTTAATCATCTTATTTTTAGACAATTAAAGAGACAAAATCTGTTTAGAACTGAAATAAAGGGATTCTTGAATATGGATTTAAAAGACATTACAAATAATTTTACTTTCTGTAGTCAAATGCGTTTTTAAATCGTAGTTTTCTCATTACTTCATAAACAAACATAATAAAATGGCAACAAAATTTACACTATTTTATGGTTTAAATTTAAAAAAAACATTCTTGCTTTTGAAAAGATAACTGTTTAACCTGCTCCACAATTAACAATAATTTATTCAGGTAACTGACCTTTATTCCCACCGAACAAGTTTTCAATAACAGCATAGTTGAATTTTAATAACGGGGTTTTATAATGTAACAAGCCATTAATTAGCTACATGTTGTGTAATGCCTACAGGTTAAAGGGAAAAGGTTATGTAAGAGCCTATTACGGGAGAAATAGGCAACCATAGTGGGTTCCGCGCCCCAGTCCTAATTACAGGCAAGCAAGGTTCCACCTGTAACGTAATTTGCTGGTTTTTATTACACTATACATTATTCGTATAGTGTAATTAGCTTTATTATTGATTGTAATATACAATTAAAAACAATAATAATTTATATATGTATGGCTTTATGGCTTGAATTAAATATGTACAAGCCTAAAAGTACTAAGAATACAATCATACACGAATACAATAACCTTCTCACAGATTTTTTAAACATGAGTTTAGCTTATTAAACATATTTTAGGTATAATGTACACTATATCAATATGAACTACTATATAAATAACAAAAATATAGCGAATTCAGGATAAACTTGCCATCAAATTGTTGTAAACAATAATTACCCGTAGTAATATCGATCTGAGTCAATCAATTTTTTACTATCTACAAATTTAAGCCCAGACTGAGATTTATAAAATCTTTTTTATCAGACAAATCTTTAAAATAATGTAGGGTATTGTATAATCACCAACCATTGCATTAATACAAATAAATGTTGATGTGAGAAACATATTTGTATATATCTTTGATATCACAAAATGGGATGGTTAATGCACTTATAGGCTAGCCAAAGGACATTTTTTCTCCTTTTGAAGTTGTTCAGGAGTTACGTACTATTTAAGGAGGCTTGGGAGTTAGTATTTTAAGTATGTTCTGTGAGGTCAGGCACTAACGTAGGATCTAAAAGAATTAAGTTTTATTTCATAGTGAAATTAGTGTAATAAACAGGCCTAATGTGCAAAAACAAGGTAAGATGCGTTCAATATTTTGAGATGGAAAGTTAGCCACATCACGTGAAGGATGTTCGTTATTTGAGTTATTTTTACAACCTCATATAAAAAGTGCTGAATATATTTTACTTTTATTATTTATTAGCTTGATAGTGGTTGAATGTTGTAACTAATGCTATGGTTTCATCCCTTAAAGAATTTTATAGAGATAATAAAGATAAGTAAGAATATATTTCAATAATTTAGAATTTGCAAGACAAGTAGAACTTAAAATACCTGTAACCTGCTATTTTCTTCCATAAGTTTTATGGAGTTAGGACCAAACCCATCAGAGTATGTTGTTTTCCCACCTAACACTAGAAAGTTACTATCTAACATATCGCACACGAATGAAAAGTGCTGCATAATTAGTGTTCAAAACAAACAAAACTATAATTACTGTAATTGATAATCATAGTTTTCTTTCTGCGTGGCAAAAAAGGAATACATATTCTGTGTGTAAGGCCGTATTGAATTTATTACATTCCTCTGCTTTTATAACCTAAAACATAACGGGGAATAAACTTGAAAAGGTGGTATTTTTTCATATTTTTTATTAATTTATTTAACGTTTTCACCACCCTCAGCAAAGCTTACGTATTGGTAACTTGCATACCCGAAATACGTACGTACAGGTAACTTGCATACCCAAATTACATACTTACTGGTAACTTGCGTACCCAAATTACGTACGTACAGGTAACTTGCATACCCAAATTACATACTTACTGGTAACTTGCGTACCCAAATTACGTACGTACAGGTAACTTGCATACCCAAATTACATACTTACTGGTAACTTGCGTACCCAAATTACGTACGTACAGGTAACTTGCATACCCAAATTACATACTTACTGGTAACTTGCGTACCCAAATTACGTACGTACTGGTAACTTGCATACCCGAAGTACGTACGTACTGGTGACTTGCATACCCAAATTACGTACGTACTGGTAACTTGCATACCTGAATTACGTACGTATTGGAAACTTGCATACCCGAATTACGTACGTACTGGTAACTTGCATATCCGAATTACGTACGTACTGGTAACTTGCATACCCAAATTACATACTTACTGGTTACTTGCATACCCAAATTACGTACGTACTGGTAACTGGCATACCCAAATTACATACTTACTGGTAACTTGCATACCCAAATTACGTAAGTACTGGTAACTTGCATACCCAAATTACATACTTACTGGAAACTTGCATACCCGAATTACGTACGTACTGGTAACTTGCATACCCAAATTACATACTTACTGGTAACTTGCATACCCAAATTACGTACGTACTGGTAACTTGCATACCCAAATTACGTACGTACTGGTAACTTGCATACCCGAAGTACGTACGTACTGGTGACTTGCATACCCGAACTACGTACGTACTGGTAACTTGCATACCTGAATTACGTACGTATTGGAAACTTGCATACCCGAATTACGTACGTACTGGTAACTTGCATACCCGAATTACGTACGTACTGGTAACTTGCATACCCAAATTACATACTTACTGGTTACTTGCATACCCAAATTACGTACGTACTGGTAACTGGCATACCCAAATTACATACTTACTGGTAACTTGCATACCCAAATTACGTAAGTACTGGTAACTTGCATACCCAAATTACATACTTACTGGTAACTTGCATAACCAAATTACGTACGTACTGGTAACTTGCATACCCATATTACATACTTACTGGTAACTTGCATACCCAAATTACGTACGTACTGGTAACTTGCATACCCAAATTACGTATGTACTGGTAACTTGCATACCCGAAGTACGTACGTACTGGTGAATTGCATACCCAAAGTACGTACGTACTGGTAACTTGCATACCTGAATTACGTACGTATTGGTAACTTGCATACCCGAATTACGAACGTACTGGTAACTTGCATACCCAAAGTACGTACGTACTGGTAACTTGCATACCCGAATTACGTACGTACTGGTAACTTGCATAACCGAATTTTCGAAATTTTAACTTAAGCGCAACCCGGAGTCAAAACTCCGGGAGCAACAAAATATAATTTTTGTCTTATTTGTGTCAACAATTCTAAATCTTAATTTTCTTCACAATGAGCACGTTGAACAAGCAATCAAGGGAAATGTGGTATTAAAGGCTTAACATAAGTTTTATTACAGAGTACAAAATTTATAATTTTAATAATTTTTTATACTTGGTCAGAGGGATCGTTCTGATTATGGCAATGAGAGTGGTTCCCTGATATTAAAACGACTGCCACTGAGAATGTTGAATAACCACGTACAATTAAGTATAAATATGGTCATCAAGTCTTTGTATAAAATACAAACCTTTTGTTATATGGTTTCTTGTATTAACTATGTAATCACTAGACACAGAGTGCGAAACAGAAATATGGTGTTGTGGGTTTCGTAACAAAACGTTATTTGATATCAGCACCGTGTTAAATTTCCTATAAATTTGTATTTCGAGTAACTGTCAGAATAACAGTTATTGATTATTACAGAATGGTTCCATTGTGGCTTGCCAATCAGCCGAAAATCAGACCAATATTATGACAGCAACATAATAGACAGAATAATTCACAAGAAAAAAGCCTATGTCCCAAACACGCCCAAAGATAATAAGAAATTTGTCACACTAACATGTAATAATTAGCTTAACTATGAAACCCACAATATTTTTAAAAACCATGGTTACAGTTGCTTACAAAAACTCTAACAAACTAGAAAATATTATAAACTCCAGGAAATAACAACAATGATGACAAATTTGATAACAGTGGGATTTACAAGTTAAATTGTAGCGATTGTCCAAAATACTACTTAGTAAAAACGGGAAGGTTCGTTTTAAAGTATACCTTCCAAAAAAAACTGTCAACCTAAAAGTTGAACTATGCAGAACATCTAATACAGTGTGGACATAAATAATTCTATTTCAAACAACTTACAAATAATACACAAGTGCAAGAAAAGGTATGTCCACACTTGAGAATTATGAAATTTATACGTGAACCAGATAATGTTGTAAATGATAAAATCAACAGCCAAGGAAATGCAATACACCAGGAAAGAAGCAATGACATCACGGGGCAAAATACACCATGACAACAAAAATCAACTGCGTTTACTAATTTATTCATCTTGTGTGCAAAATATGTTTTATATTAATGTTCAAAAAGCTACTTAGTCCCCTAGATGCCTGATGACGTCACTGTGTTGACGAAACGCGTCGCAACTTAACAGCGATAAGGAGCGCCAGAATGTACGTTTAATATTATGTCGTTCGGATTCCACGTAAAGCTGTAGGTTCCTTAGTTGCCCTGGCTATTGGTATAGTAATCAATGGCTCTTTCTCAGGACAAGTCAAATTCAGTTAGTAGCCAGATTACACAGGTCATCCACACTCGTGCTACACTCATTTGAATTTATACTACACTCGTGCTACATCATTTATATTCGCCTTAAAATACGCACAAAGTTATGTCGGCGTCTCATATAAGAATATTAAATGTGAGAATATGTGCTTATACACATTTTTTGTAACATGTTATTAGCTTTTTCCGCCAATTATCTAGTGTAATAGTTAACGTTGTTTCAAAATAATCAAATAACAATGTATTTTTGTGTTATCAACAAGATTTCCCAAATTCATATAAAAGATTTAAATTCCAACATAAAGGTAAACAGTATAATGTAATGACATGTACATAATGTACATACAAAAATTAGTATATTAGCCATTTCAAACATGGCGAAGTTTTTTGTTGGCCTGATAATACTTAATACAAAAAAAAAACAGTTGATAGTGCACTTATAATTTACCAACAAATATATATTATTTGTGATTAATATATGCAGGTGGAAGGTGAAGCACAGCCTTAAGAGTTTTGTTTTTGGATTATTAATTAAACTCATTTGTTGTGTAAAGTGTAACAAAGAGGAAACTTCTAAAATAATCGCCCCCCCCCCCCCCCCCCGTATAAAGATTATGCTCATCGGCCTGGAAGTGTTCTTAAATTTGAGAAACCTACGACCTCTCACATAAACATAGAGAGGGTAGGGCCATCTTTATCATTACTGTGAAATACTTGAAGCAAAATGTTTACAACTATTTACAATTTATCACAATTTACAACACACTATAATATATAGTCTAAAAAAAGGCCCATATTTATACCAATAAAAAAGTAATTCCTTATATACATAATTATTATTCTGTTTTTTATTCCTAATAAAGTGAGCGGAAATAAAGTGTCAACTCTTTAATTTCTGCAAACGTTCAAAGAGAACTTTTAATAATCCTTCTCCAAAGGGAAATGAACATTAAATATCGACGTAATCAGTCCAGCCTTAAAATCTACTTCAAGGTTAACTCTTTGAAGTAGATTTTCTGACATTTGCCTTTTCGCAAATAAATTTATTGAACCAATCTACTTTATCTTACTCTAATAATAATTTTCTAGATTCATTGTGTAATATAAAATATTTATAAAACCAACATATTCATTTTAAGAGTCTTTGGGACAATGATTACATTCGTTTTGAACCAGGTTTATACTAGTTTCGTTATAGGGACGTCTTCACTTTTGTTATAGTATCGAATGGTCATAGATCATTTGTTGCATTATTTATTGGCATTATTTATAATCAATGATCCTTTTGAGGCCTTAAGCTGAATTATTTTTGAGATGGATAAAACTAGATGTAGAACAGTTACGGTTTAAAGACCGTTAATAGCCATTTAGCGTTAGTTGTTGGCCTCAATAGAAACTCTCATTCTCCCTCGACAGTCATGCCAACTAGAAAATGATACTCCTGTTTTCTTTTTGGTCGTATTAAAACTTATGTATAGGTTACTGGTGTACGTAGCTGTAATAGTGTTAGACCAATGTAAAATACATTAAGGTAAAAAATATTTTATTTTCAATTTCACAATAGAACTTTACACAACCTTTTCAAAACAACTAATACCGAATGAAAAAGATTAGAAAATAAAAATAAACATTTTGAAAACATAAATTTACATGTAATAAATAAATGGCTGCTATGCACATGGTAAATCAGCAGCTGTAATTCAATAACATGATATTTTTTAATGCTTGATTTTTTATATAAAGTTTTTAGACTTTACATTTTAGTTAATAGTTAAACAGTTTTCAAAAAAATAATTCCCGTTATTTATATAAATAAACTTCCCAATTTTGATTAACATTCTAACATAACATTGGATACGTGTATTAAATCCTGAGAGGGATGTTTTGGCAGCAAACATCATTAGTGACGCTAGGGAAACAGCGCTATGTTGAATGTTGCCGGTGATGAGGTTTCAAATATCTGCAATAGTTGAGGTCTGATATCCTCACTGTTAGTATAGTAAATCTGTATATCTCCATGTAAAGCTTTATGAATCCCTTCAACGTTTACTGACATAGCAGATAATGCAAATTAAGTTGGTACGACCTGAGACTAATTGACAACTTACATCTAGAAAACCTTAACACGTTGAACTGAAAGCCGTCGTTTTGGAGTAAAAATCTTCAATATAATAAATATTACATTGATAGAAAGTTAATAGTATAAAGGATAATTTTTCTTCCCTCAAGCAATCCCAAGATTTGTATCCAATTGCTTTAGCAGTAATAATTTCAATCGTTCTCATCAACAGACTTACGATTTTCCTATGGTTAAATTTATCTTAAGTTTTTTTGTAGCCTTCGTGACAAAAAAGGGCACCCAACTGGTAAATGGGAAAATCTAAAGGTTAATACAATAAAAAATACCAAAATATTACAGCATGAAGTCATAGGATGAAGCAGTACCTGAGTACCATCCGGTTTGCAAAATGGAACATCTGCACGTAATTGCAAGAAATAATGTCAATACTTACTGTGAGTATGAGTGAGTAGGGTGAAATTGTTATGGAAGTAGGCCTAATACTATACTTATTGAATGTCTTAACACGAGCGCACTTAATCGGTTAATTTCAACTTTAAATTTACAAATATTATCCATATTCGGGGGAAGTTAGACAAGTGTCATGTGTTTTAGGTAACAAAGCATAATGGTTGGCTATACATTTTAATATAATTACATTTACATTTTGTTGTTAAATTGGATATTATTACATTTACATAAGGTAACATCTGAGTTTAAAGTGGAACTCTTAACACACGTCTGTGGCAACGTAAACAGCTTTGATATAATAAAATTAATTGTAGGGTAATGCCATTTTGTATGTACCTTTTACTATTATAGTACAGAAATAAAATTATATACGCTACTATTACAGATCCACTTTCATATAAGATAGTTCAAAGTAAATCTATATTTATAAAAGAGGATGTTTGTATATATATATATATATATATATATATATATATATATATATATATATATATATTATATATATACAATATATATATTATATATATACAATATATCACACTAGAAAAAGACCAGAAAGTCGAAACATGTTGTGTAATGAGTTTTTAATAAAAATAGATATAAGGGTACTCAGTTTAATTTTATTACATCCTAAAATATATATATATATATATATATATATATATATATATATATATATGTTTGAAGTTTATTCGCTGCCAAACCATCTAACCGATTGCCATGAAACTTTAGGATGTTGTCCTGTATACTCCCGAGATGGTTTCTGTGAAGTTTGATGCAGATCCGTCCACAAGGTCCCGCCCCACGGGCTCCTAAAGATCCCATGTTATTCAAATGGAGAATCTGAATTTTTTACAAAAAACATATGACTGTGTGGTTTAATGTAGTTTCACATTGCCATAAGCAGATTGAAGTTCTCACAACAACAGTACTGTATATGTTTTGATTTATTGTAGTTCTACATTTCACCTTAAGAGTGTAGCACACACTTCTTTTACTTGATCAGGTGATCTGTATTTGGTGTAAACCTTTTTTCCTCGGTAATTAAAACATGTGGTGAAACGTGAAAATAAAAAAAATATTAATTATTTGTTTTGCAGTTTACTTTTTATGACATTCCTCCTAAAAAATCTAATATTGGTAGAAGAAGCAAAAATGCTCGAATTCTTTCAGCTATTAGGTTCTAAATCAAACTCAATATTATGACCGGCGAAGCGGGCGGGTACAGCTAGTACTGTATAAATGTTATCATCATAACCTGTTGATAATAATTCACAGCAAAACTTCTTGTTCTGAGACATTCATATACTAAGGCAGGAATCGGTTTGCAGGATATTCTAATCGAACAACATTTTGAAGTTAATTTATTAATTAATTAAAAGTTGAAGTTTTACACAGTGTTTTTATAATAGTTAAATTTACGTTTTTCGTGAAAACATGTTTTTTTTTGACGAAGTAAACCATCTCATTATAATAAGGTTTTACTATTCATATACTAGGAAGGGGTATAGTTGGAAATCGAGTTGCATGATAGTACTAACTAAAATGTTATTGTAAGTTTAAATACAGTATATATTAGTATTAATAGTAGTAGTATTACAATCAAAAACACCAAATATATAAAAAGAATTTAAATACCATAATTTAACACAGTATTTTGGTTCACATCAATTCTGAACAGTTCACTCAAATTTAACTGATCGTTTATTTTGAGTATAATGAGAGATAGTCTAAATTGGCTTGGTCAAAGTGTATTTTGTAAACTAGGTTTGTTTATTAGAAAATAACTGTTAGTGAAATCCACAGAGAAGTTGGAGACATTCAAATAAGTGGGAAAATAGCACAACAAATCACAATTTGAATAATTTTATATGGGTTTATTACTGTAAAAAACCAAAATCTCTTATCATCTTGGGTTATTAATTTGGGAGAAAGGATCATGACAGATAATAATAAGTAGTTTGTGTATAATTAACATAAATACTATTAGTTTTAGAAAGAATCGTGTTAATACCAAAGATAAACAAACACTTTTCTGAGGATTTCATCGTTTCCTCTTCAGAATAGGAACATTGTTTGCCAACATTGTTCTTACTTTATGATGATGGTTATTTCTCAGTAATTCTCCCTTAGGGCAGTATCCCAAAACATACATATGTTATACACAAAATAAACTACCCATACAAATTATACTTAACTGTGATGTGTAATAAGTTAACATACATAAGTAATCGAAATAAACTGTCATTCCTGATATGTCTGCTGTCTAGTCTTTAAAATATTTCAGGAATGCAGCAAAAGCCGAAAGGAGCTCTCACAAATATTCCTGGACCAAATATGGTAGAAAAGAGCAAATTTTACTTGATTCATCATCTAGACACATTTCATAAAATCCATCCTTGAATTCCAATATAGAAAAATTATATTTATTCGTTAATTTGGGTGAAATTTCACTGATGGTTGGGATTTAAAATGTTTCTACACAATATGTTTATTTAGTCCAATGGGTCTGTACTATTTGGTTTTCCTACTACCACAAAATTACTTATCAAGTCTAAAAGCTCTTCAACAGGTATTATTATTCCTCTTTCTACAAGAGAATTTAATATAGCTTTCAATCTGTCTCTAGTTTGGAAGGTTGTCTTGTGGCGTAACTGATAGTTGATTGTGCAGCGTGTAAAGTTTCGTGTTGCATCAATCAGGTAAACAGCACAAACACATATTTATTTTTCTCAAATATATTTTTTTTTACTGTCTACATCAACACTTCACACAGTAAATGATGATCAACTGCGTGTTTTTCTGAGCTTCTGCGTGTTTTTCTGAGCTTCAGCGTGTTATTCAGAAACTTTCCGAAAATTCATAATCTTTTCAAAAATAATTTCTTCTCTTGGAAGGCTTTCTTGTAATTCCATACTACAAGAATTTAGTGTATTTTTTCTTTCTGTATTGAAATTCACAAAGTCTTATACAATGCTTAAATCGACGTAAAATTTATCATAGCTTTCGTTGATTTGCTGCCTTCATAGCAAAAACTAATATTATGTTTAGTTGTAGCCTACAATGTTTTTCCAATGTTTGTAGTACATCATCTAGAGTCTCCACTATGCGTTATTTTTTACAGAATTACATAACTTCAATCCGTCTGGGCCTAAAATATTTTGTTTAGTCCTACCAACTGAATTATCTTACTTTCTTTGGTAGTTTTTATTGCAATATATGTTTATCTCTTCCCTGTATTGATTCAAATTGTCTGAAACGCTCCCACTCAATTTAAGAGATTCCTGTATATTATACTCCATTCCATAAGTTTCACTAGTTTAAAAACAGAATTTATTCCACAATTTTATTATTTATTTTCTTGACTGCACTATGAACATTTGAAATAAAAACTGCTATGTTCTAATAAGATTGGTCGGTAGCGTAGTTGGTCCAATCATTGCTAATTGTACAGCATCATCTACTTGTACAATTGAATCTATCGATTCAACTTTTATTTCTTGAACAGTGTTTAGCTGTCTCACTTTTTGGAGTCAATATTGCTTTTTCACAAAGCCACTCAGTTGATGTATGCTTAATTTTATAGGTTATATATTCTATTCATTAGTTCCTTTAGAGTAATTACCACATTTCCTAGTTCTGAGGGCAAATTGATCTTTCCTTCAGATTTGGAATAACTACCATCACCTATTTATTCTGAAAAGTAGATCAGAAAAGCTTCCAGCAGTTTCATCACATCTAAGTTGAACCCTCATATTTTTTATAAAAGAGAATTTTACTGTAACAGACACATCAAAATCAGTCATAATAATAGAGTTAGACAGAGAAGCTTGAGGAATTATATGATGTGTGTAGAATGAACAGGATGGTTGACAGTCCATAGAATCAGTGGAATTTCTGAGTGGAGATGTTCTCATAGGTGCAGTGACGGATTTATGCTTTTGCGGCTCAAGGCAAATCTTTTTTGCGCCCCCCCCTGGCAGTGACGAAAAATAGGTATTCAGTTGCTCGTACCTTTAGCTAGTTTAGTAAATAATACTCGTATTGTAGGCTAGTATTTAGTTAACTTTTTTTTAACAAAGTGTTTTCTTATCTATTCTCTTTTTTTGACTTTAGCTTTCCTTTACAATATAATATAGATTGAAAACACGTTGTTATAAAAAAAAGCAAAATAATGTACAGTAATGTGTTGCTGAAAAGGTAAAACATATTCTTGGCTAATCTTAGTGTATGTGTTTATTATAATGTTAATAGGTGTTGAAATATTTACAGGACTTTTTACATCGTTGTTTAGTTGATTATCAATTGTCCTTTAGAATTAAAAGGCTAAAATTGAATTTTTTTTAACACAGTACAATAAACAAAATACAGTATGTTCATAACCACTTCCAAGAACGTTTAAAACGCATCAGTTAATCAGTATCAACTAAGACTAGTAAAACTGTTATTGATTGTCTCTCATTTTTCCAGTGTTATTAAACATGAATTTTTCTTGATTTCTCAGCAGAAAACTATCATTAAGTCATCAAAGTCCTGCCGCCTGATAAAAAGATCAAGTTATGATTCATATTCCCCTCAGTAGACCAACCACGCAATAACAACTCTAGTCTGTACTCGGACATCATAATAATGGTCGCCGTGCTCACCACACCAAAACTGATATTATACGTTATATCCTTACAGTACTATTCTATTTACTCTACTATAGCAATGCGCTTTCAGTTAGTTGTTTACTAATCTATATTTATAAAAGAAGTGAAAAATTAAAAATCAATGCTGAGCCTTAACAATAAAACTTCACTCTCAACAATACTTATTTTGACTTAGTTGTTTTCTATTATGTCTGTAAGTAGTGTATTTCTATAACCTAGAAGGAGTGTGATAAATATTTTATAAAATTTAGCTGGTAGATGTGTGGGAAAGTCGTGAGGGCCCTTTACTTAGCGGATTAGCGGCCTCTTGACGGCCCCACTCTTGCCTGGGGCCCTAGGCAGCTGCTTAGTCTCTCAAGTTGTAAATCCGTCACTGCATAGGTGAAAAAGATGTTGATGTCACAGCAAGTAAGACGTCGAAATAGCCTTCAAATTGTTTCACCTGTTCCGGAGACGTTGTTTTTTCCTTTCATTCTCTCCATACTTGGCCATAAGTTTGCCATCACGATATATTTCAAACTCGAAGGGGGAAATATCTCCCGCTGCCTTGAGCTTAGAAGAAATAACGTAAGTCTCACATTTGGACTTTTCGGATATCTATTATAGCTATAGGAGCCACTATTGCTGGCCTACCCGATTCATAGTAAACTGTTTGAACCTCTCCCAGTTGTTAGACATGTGATTTACGATAGCTACCCGTACCTCGGACGCTCGAGACGCTAAGACAGGGAGTAAAATAGGCAACCACCATAACCAAGATCGCACAGTGAGGAACATCCTTACCATCTACGACTACACCCACAGCTTCAACTATGTCTTGAAAAAGGGCAAGAAAAAAATAATCTGAGTCATATAAAAATTAAAATGATGAAACCTCTCTTCCAGGAAACTTCTGAAAGGATTATTTACGTACAGCTAAAAATAAACTGTGTTTAAATAGTTTTTTGTTTTTACGTTGTGTTATTTTTGATTTTTTGACAAATTAGTTTAATTTAAATTGAATCAAACTAATTTGTCAACAAATCAAAAATAACACAGTAATTAATCACATCTGTAACAAATTTGTGTCATGTTTATGTTTTTGTGTGTCAGCTGTTTTAAATAAATAATTAAATTAATGCCAATGTTATTCTTATGGGGGGAAATGGAATGTTTGAGGAGCTGTTTGTTTCTACCACTCAGAAATGGAATACAATAAAAAATCCTTTTTTAGCACGCATTAAGACCATAAAACGAAGGTACTGTCAACATTTCAAGTACTGTAGCTATCTTTTACTGTTTACACTGTACGTTGATTTTTAGATCAGCCTCCATGTATTTTTTATGGAGAGGTGTAAATTTTAGTCCAAAAATAATGATTTTTGCACCTCAACATTATAATTTCACCAAATCACCATCTTAGCACGCATCTAGATCCTAAAGTGAAGATGTACTGTTAACATTTCAAAATCCTACGTATTGTGCTTAAGGCTCTGCATTGATTTTTAATTTTTCATTTCTTCTTTTATACATAGAGAATATAAACAACTAGCAGAAAGCGCATTGCTATAGCAGAGTAAATATAATAGTATTTTAAGGATATAATTTATTCTTTATAATTTGTCCAAACAGCCGTGCGCCCTGAAGGATTAGAGCGACCCTCGCTCCCCCACTCGCAGGCACACTCACACGCGCGGCTCGGCCACCTGCCGCTAATGGTTCTTCTATGAATCACCAACTAGCCGTTGTACTACAAAATCAATTTTTTTAAACTGTTAACTTTACTTAATTTGTACTCTAATAACTGAATTCTAAATATTATTCCTTGGAAAATGAGTCCAAACACGGTATAATTGTGACAACTCTAAGAGGTTTTATGGTCAGTAGGTTACAAAATTATAAATTTGACTATTTAAAAATGGTTATAGATGTTTTATTTGAATTCACACGATCAGAATACATAATTACAGTAATTCTAGTTGAGATTTAAATTTATGAAAAAATAAACTAAATCATAAATAATAGAACATATACCAAGAGGAAAATAATAATTATTACAAATTCATTTTGCAACGTTACTGTATAATAACTCAAAATCAATAAAATAATATTTTAAATCATAAAACTAACACAAACATATTTACATAACCATCCTATGTTAAGAAGGCTTCTTACGAGTGTCTTCTAACATTTCCGACATGTGCAAAAACAATAAATTAATCAGAATCAAGATAAAAGGGAACGTAAACTGAAGTAAAACAAAATAAAAACAATTAGTAATTCGTTATGTTACTTTACAATAACTGTAAAATCAAGAAAATAATATTATTAAACTAACACGAGCATATTTACATAGCAACATAGCCAAGGAGGTTTCTTAAATGTGTCTTCATAAAATTCAGCATTATAATAGAACATATACCAAGAGGAAAATAATAATTATTACAAATTCATTTTGCAACGTTACTGTATTTTCCTCTGCAATTATTATTTTCCTCTTGGTATAAGTTCTATTATAATGCTGAATTTTATGAAGATACATTTAAGAAACCTCCTTGGCTATGTTGCTATGTAAATATGCTCGTGTTAGTTTAGTAATATTATTTTCTTGATTTTACAGTTATTGTAAAGTAACATAACGAATTACTAATTGTTTTTATTTTGTTTTACTTCAGTTTACGGTCCTTTTTATCTTGATTCTGATTAATTTATTGTTTTTGCACATGTCGGAAATGTTAGAAGACACTCGTAAGAAGCCTTCTTAACATAGGATGGTTATGTAAATATGTTTGTGTTAGTTTTATGATTTAAAATATTATTTTATTGATTTTGAGTTATTATACAGTAACGTTGCAAAATGAATTTGTAATAATTATTATTTTCCTCTTGGTATATGTTCTATTATTTATGATTTAGTTTATTTTTTCATAAATTTAAATCTCAACTAGAATTACTGTAATTATGTATTCTGATCGTGTGAGTTCAAATAAAACGTCTATAACCATTTTTAAATAGTCAAATTTATAATTTTGTAACCTACTGACCATAAAACCTCTTAGAGTTGTCACAATTATACCGTGTTTGGACTCATTTTCCAAGGAATAATATTTGGAATTCAGTTATTAGAGTACAAATTAAGTAAAGTTAACAGTTAAAAAAAATTGATTTTGTAGTACAACGGCTAGTTGGTGATTCATAGAAGAACCATTAGCGGCAGGTGGCCGGGCCGCACGTGTGAGTGTGCCTGCGAGTGGGGGAGCGAGGGTCGCTCTAATCCTTCAGGGCGCACGGCTGTTTGGACAAATTATAAATATAAAGTTAAATCTCAAGATTTGCATTCCAGATAAAAAGGAACGGTTGATGCGGGAGTTGATGTTTGAGGTGGTATATCGAATTTAAGCCCATTGATCTCGATCCAACATGGAGTTGAATACAGACTGATGACCAAGTCTGATCTCCAAGGTTACAAAATAAAGTTATCACTAGTGTCACTATTTTAGTCTAACGTCATAACATTTATCAAATAAAATCTTAGTTAAATATTCCCTTAACCAAGTAATTATAACTTACTTTCAATTTAGTATGATGTTTACAAATGTACTGTACTACAGTCATTTAAAAATAGGTAAATAATTCCTTTATATTATTAATAAACCAAAGATGTTATAGTGTTAACCTGTTTTCTTAACTTAATACATATCACAGTTAAGTATAGTTTGTATGGGGGCAGTTTAATTTGTATATAACATATGTATGTTTTAAGATACTGCCCTAAAAAATAAGATGTCTTATTTTACCAGGCGAAGTTAGGCCTAAAATCCCTCTCAAATATTTAACCTGGGGACCAACGGCTTAAGGGTAACTTCCGATTCACCATCAGCGACCGGGTAGGCGGACTGCATGCAAGGACGGGATCCCTCTGACGGTCACCCATCCAAGAGACAGCCACGCTCGATGTTGCTAGACTCCGTTATCTTGCGATAACGTCGGAACCCTCCGGTCAAGGCCGATGGCAGCATTACTAGTTACTGGCCTAAGGGCGAATTACTGAGAAATAATCCTCATGAGTAAGAACAATGTTGGAAAATAAATTCAGAAATAAAAATTGGGATGTATCTGAAGAAATTCACGTGAAGTCAGCAGAAGGATCAAATAGAAGAATATACAGGGTGTTTAAAAAGTAGGGAACCCCCTTCATTTCCCTTAAAGGGGTCCAGATAAATGATAGAGATTTAGTGTTGCTCTGCAGAAAGTTTTTTCTATCATTTGATGCTGTTTTTAATTGTTTTACCTAGAGGGGAGGACCCGTGGAAGATATAGTAAACAGTTTAAATGAAAGGCTATGATGTAGTTGACCAAAGGCTTATCATTTTAAAGTCAATTTTTTCCTCAATAAGACGCCATAAGTTTGGAGTCAAAAGAACAACCCTATCTTAAATAGCGACCGGATAATATTTCTTAGCTGTGATATTTGAGTGGGAATTCAACATGTCGTAAAAGCCAGTTATGAAAATATTTGATTAAAGAAATATAAAATTATCTTAAAATGATATTATTGACATAATAGTACAAATAACTCCTAGAATGGAACTGGCCTTTACAAAATTCCCGATATGGCCAGTCGAATTCCCACTCTATTACTGCTAAGAAAGGTTAGGCAGTCGTAATGTCTGATAGGTTGGTTCTTTTGACTTGAAACTTGTGACATCTTATTCAGAAATAAAATAGGCTTTGAAATTATGGGCAACTCATCGTAGCTTTTTTTTAACACTTTTTCCTATATCTTCCACGGGTCCTCCCCTTTAGGTTGAAAAAACTACAAAATGCAACAAACGATAGAAAAAAAACCTTTTTCAGAAGTACACTAAATCTCAATTATTTATCTGGACCCATTTAAGAGATGAAGTTTGTTTCCTCCCTACTTGTTCAACACTCTGTATATTATTGCTATAAACAGAAAAAGTACGAGTGCTCTAATTAGATATCCTGCAAAAAGATTTGAAACAACAACAAATCAGACTGAATTAGTGAATAACGTACAGAACAAAAGGTACGAACCTTGCATTCCTCATTTAGTTAAAATTGTGATACAGTAAAAGTAAATTATTTGGCCTTTTATTTGTAAGTAGAGGAACAATATCTAAATTTACTTCATCGTTCTTAAACAATTATAAAATACCAAATAATATCACAGAAATTAGATGCCTACTATTGGAACCATAAAAGACTTTATTTTTACTAAAATTTATTTCATAAAACATATTAACATTATTGTTCAATTACGAAACGCCGACACAGCCTTGTCCGTAAGGTGAATTTGAATGATTACGTGACTTTAGTAAGAGTGTGTATGACATATGTAATCTTGTTACTCACTAAGGTCAACTGTTCCTTTGGAAGAACCACGAATTTGTAACCCAATAGCTAGGAAATCTAAGGGATCTTCTGATTTACGTGGATTCCAAACCACGTAGTTAAGGTCTGATTGCCAGCTAATGACAGGCCTGATACTCAGTTATCCTTCCTAAACTACTTCCGGACCCTGACCGCCACCCAACACGGACAACCCAGATTTATCTAGTAGTTCAACGTCGATGGCAATCATTGACCGGACGCCGTGCTAGTATTGAGAGAACTGAGCGTCTCCCAAGTAGCTGGGTTACAGCACTTCGACACTGGTGCTGACATCAGGCTACTAAAATACCACTTTCTAGACAATACCAGTCCAGACGTTGGTTTGTAACAGAAATTAAAGTTATCAAAAGGGACGTTTTTCAATAAAAAATAAACAAAGGTATATTTTTATTCAATTACCATAATGTGAAAAATAATTGTACAACGTAAATCAAGAGAACATGATTAGCTACCTCTACATCCATCAAAGCTGTAACTACAACCTATAAGGTCACTTTAACTATAACCAGACCAAAATAAATCACTCTTAAAGGGACACAAAAAACACATGTATAGATGGTTAAAATGAACTATTAATTAAAATTCGAGTTACTCAGAAATTTCACATGTTGACTTTAAATGTATTGTAAATTTATACTACACTACATAACTTGTATATAATCTATATTACAAATCCAAACTGTTGATATTCAATAAACGATCTATCGTATTAACTATAACGGTAATTTCCTTACTTTTAACAATGAAGCTATGAGTAATATACATATACATTTTAAATTATTTTCTTGTAGAGATAGAGCAAAAAAAAAAAAAAAAAGTAAAAGATAAATAAAATTATCTATACAAGTACTCTATACAAGTTCCCTTAGTTGCACCCTGATAAATAAATGACATTATGTAAAACAAGTAGCAAATGAATAATATATGTTTACAATGATCTCATCACAAATTATTTTCAATATACAAACATTGATAGTAGAATTTAAATTACCAAAACTCATAGAACATTAATTCATATAATCTTTTTAAAGGTAGAAGTGACGCAGTCAACATACGCTGTTTGACGTCATTGGGTGAATATAATTGATGTAAGCCACTTCCGTCATGATTTCCAGTGACGTCATTAAGTACTCATATGACCTTAGTCAAACGAGACATATATGTCGTGTTTTGTAACTTATTTTAATTGATTGATTATCTATCATATTATAAACTGAAATTGAATTGCTAAATTCCACATAAATGTTAAAACTCTGAAATGATTAAAGCTATGTTTATTGCTCTTTTTAAGCCTATATCGAACTGAGGAGCTTTAGTTTATGAAGCAGGGCGTAACCAACTTGCTACTTACCAATTAGATTAATAGCTTTAACAATGTTGGTAATTGTGAGAAATTAACACACCAACACAACAGTAAGGATTTATCACGTGTAATTTTTACTTTGACACTCCAAATATTTTTAAAGTTTTGTCAAGCAGCTTAGTCCATATCCATTCCAGTAACTTCTTATATTTGTTTCAAAAATTATCATCAATATTTACTCTAGATTTCAGACGACGACAATAATGGTGGGCCAAGCACAAAGCCCTGGAGAACTCGTGTGACTCAGCCGTTCCAACCCTAACTAGTTGTTGATCAGTAAGGTAGGACTTGACCCGATTAACACAACCGTCAGAAAAGCCATCTATTTTTAATTAAATGAGGATTGATTTACCACTGAATTCGCTTTCCGTGTGTAAGTTCTTGAAAAGCGATAATATAAGGCCAGCAATATCGGATTCCTAGTGGATGAGGAGAACCACAGAGGACGTAAAAATGAGTTGGGAACAGTTTTTAGAGCAATAGAACATTTATCAAGTTGTAGTGTTATTTATTTATCTTAATATATAAATAAATAAATAATATAACATGTGGATTAATATTAAATATATTTAATATAATATGTTTAATATATTATTTAATATTGTAAACCTTTGAGGTTTACTTAACTGCTACACGTTTGTATAAGATTCCCTCATAATTATTTATAATAATAATAATAATAAAATTAAAATAAATATTCGCATTAAAAATTAGACAGTGGTTTTATTACAACAGGAAATACGGTACAGGATGTGGAGTTGGTAAAATATGAGTAGGACATCCGAAGAGTGTTAACTCAGAAAGCAAGGGATCGGATGTCAAGAAAGCAGGGTCAGCACTGTACACATGATGACCAGAATAATACAATTTTAGACTCACCAAAGTTAGGCCGATGAATGCTGATGCGGTGGAGATTCAGCAGAAGCTCCGAAGGTCCCGCCCATCACGAAAACGGGCCTATAGGGTGATCCGTAAATGTACCACTGATAATAATTGGTTCTTCCGAAATTGTAGGCGTGTCCATTGAGTGGCAGGGGGAATGAGATACTAGGGAAAAAGTTGGGAAAGAAAGGGGGGTCTGAGGAGAGTTCAGCAAGTGATAGGACTTCGGGAAATAGACCAATATGTAGGACCAGCACCGAGAGGTCCAACTACCTAGACTTCGTCAACCCGCCCTGCAGAGCAAATACGGGATGAGCTAGGAGGACGACTTGGAGCCATGGTCCAACCCCTTGCGATATCAACCCCCGGAGGACTTCACGAGCGGCCAACCTGAACCTGAGGGACGACCGGACTTGCAGCCTATCCGGAGGACCAGAGAAGCCAACACAAGGGACTGCAAGCAACTCCAGACGCAACCAGCCCACCTGACCCTGAGGGACAAGCGGACGCCGAATCCACTACGGCCCGTGGCCACCCCATACACGCAGAAGACGAGTCCAGGGGTATGTTAATATTTGTTTAACACATCCAGGGTTTAAGAGGAGCAAAATATAAAGTTGTAGGTGAAAAGAAATGCTGTAAGGGCGTTAAATTACGTTTTACCTACACCAAAGCGTAAGCCGACAGGTAGTACATTAATCATATAAGAAGCTAATAATAATCGTAATTTTATAATAAAATAGAATTCACTGTTTGAGGGAATTTAGTATGGTATAAGTTAATGTGTTGAGATTGTTAAATTAAATTGTGAATATATAAATACGTAAATCCATGTAATTGATCATTGTCCGTATAAATGGTTGTTTTGAGTTAATATAGATATATAGTAAATGAGTAAATATTGCGTTGAATATACAAACCATTAATATTGGATAGTTGTTGGGAAGAATAAAGTATAGCAACTGGGTCCATTGAATGCTTGGCTTGTCTCTTGAAAATATTTGTAAAATAATGTAACTAAAATCGTACGGTAAATTGATTAGGATGTCATAGTTAGTAAGGTTGATATATTATTGTTTGATTGTTAATTTTGATTGGAAATAATTGATTGATTATTCTTGAATATATCTTGTTATTGAATATATAATTGTCACTTGTTAGTGTAGACGTTGCACATATAATACTTATTTAGTTGATTCTTTATGTGACGTTTATATAATTATTTAGAGGATTGTGATTTAATGGTATAGGAGTTTTCTGTCGCTTGTTGATATAATATTCTTGAAATTATTGATTTACCGGACCGTCTATTGAGGCCAATGTTAATAGTAATTTGTTTGAAGGTTTATAACCGTATAATTGGCATTGTCTATTATTGAATAATAAGGGTATATTGAAGTAGGTGTATAGTGTAAAATAGGATAAGATAATTGTAATATTTTGGAAGGGATTGTCAAGATGATATACTGTAATAATAAATTTGTGTTTTACTTTCACCAGTGTCAATAGTTATTCCAGGTCCTGGTTTCCTACACTAGCTAAGCAAGTCATTAAGGTTAAATTATTTCTCTTTACTTATATAATAGTCATTTGTGATTTAACATTTTTAAACACCTTGAGTTTTGGAGGAAGTAAGAGGGTTACTTGAAGTGCCCAGGTTACTTGGTGGAGGAAGTTTTACAATATGTTTAATATATTATTAAATAATAATATATTTAATATAATATGTACATTAGAATAAAATATAAAAATGTAGTGAAAGTGAATTAACGGAAAAGATCCCAATTCTGTTAAAATATAAAGCTTTGTTTATGATCGATATTACATTGACTATTAAAATAAATTTTCTGATACAATTATAGAACTTCAACGATATTCTTTCATTTATATTAAGTTCTAATTACATAAAAACTTACCATACAAACCAATTAGTTTCCTCGGTGACTACATTATTATTTTATAAATTCATATTTTCTATTATTTTATAACACAAAAACACTAAGTTCAAATATATAATATTTATAACTGGTAAGAGATATTAACGAAATTGTTAATATTATGATGGATAGGTTAGCTTGTCCTTAAATACTGGTGTAGAATGAGCGTGTTGGTCAGGTAGCCTTTACGTAATGAGTGGAGAAGAATAGGTGTGTAGGTGGTGTAGGCTGTCTGTAATGGCTAGGGTAGAATGAGTATGTGATTGAGGATTGTGATTGAGTGGAGAAGAATGTGTATGTGGGTGAGTAGCCCGAATCGAACATAACCTTAGCTAATATTTCTGCCTTTTAATGTTTCCTTTTTCATAAATGAAAAATATCGCCATATCTTAATTAATCTGTTAACAATTCGTATAATATAAATATATAATATAAATAAATATGTGGTGGACAAAATTAATAAATGGAGGATTAATTAAATATAGTTGACTTGTTGCTATCGTTATTGAAACAAGTTTAGGAACATGTATCCACATAAGTAGCCAGTTTAAATATTTTCACATGAGTATATCAATCTATAAAAATACAATTCCATATAGTTCAACATATGTATATCTTAACATAGTAATATAAAAACAGAAAAATAATGATCAAGTTACATTTATTTATTTAAGCTATAGTACAATGTTCATCCTTTAGACGATGGACCAAACTGTGCTGCATCTGAAATAGATTTGGTTTCTAACCAAGTGAAACATTTTTTTAGTAAGAAAAGTAATACAGTTTTTTTATTTTCGATTACTTTTACAATTAATTAATTAAGGTTATCATTTTAATAGTTAACGTCTTGTAAAAACATACTATCCAGCATTGATAGCACTTCTTACTTTGATCATAACTGATTTTATTGATAGCAATTGCAAAACTAGATACGTACTATTTTCTGATTTCAATGTTTTATTTTTTGTTTATTTTAAATATATTTTTTAATTATTTTCATACAGTTGTTTTGAATGCCATGTTCCACTATTTTCGTGTTTTAGTTGTATTGCTATTAAAATGTTTGAAAATGCCTCAAGAAAATAGCAAATACTAAATATTTGTACAAGAATAATATTTTTATAAAATCACATACTCAAAGTAGGGTTTGTGGAGGGTAACTACAAAATTTTAAATAGTATCTACCATCTTGCTAGAGCTCATATAAAAGGTATTTCACATACAAAACTAATAATGTTTTTCCGATGACCCTATAAGAAATGGCAACCTAAAATGTGTGGAGAATTTTAGATAAACAAAATACTGCCGATGGTCGTTGCTGGCAGATCGTGGTATGACGTACTATGTCCCTTGTCCCTTACATTACAATGTACAATGTAGGAATTACATACATAAAAGCTGTAAGAGTACTACTAATTGTTTATTTATGTCCTGACTTGAAATCATATCGCCCATACAGAAAAAACTACGAAGACCTTTCGAATGCTACAACCAATGGCAAGACTATAAAAGCCAGCTCCTTTACGACTTGCATTGGTGCCAATATTCAGTTTTCTAAATACACCACTATTATAAGCCTAATCTCCTTGTTTGATATGTGAATTTAAATTATGGTCTTGTTGTTGGACGTTCTTGTTGTTTTTATTGTACT
>JAQJVL010000951.1:50000-230000 GCA_035578905.1 Stictocephala bisonia | reverse complement strand
CATGGGGCGTTGGTAAAGCCCCATATCCCTTCTACTGAGGTACAACTAGGATGTTTGGTTTTATGACCCTTTTCCTGACCCTCATTAGTAAGTTATGTTGAGGCGCAACTAGGATGTTTGGTTTTATTACCCTTTTCCTGACCCTAATTAGTAAGTTATATTGAGGCGCAACTAGGATGTTTGGTTTTATGACCCTTTTCCTGACCCTAATTAGTAAGTTATGTTGAGGCGCAACTAGGATGTTTGGTTTTATTACCCTTTTCCTGATCCTCATTAGTAAGTTATGTTGAGGCGCAACTAGGATGTTTGGTTTTATTAACCTTTTCCTGACCCTAATTAGTAAGTTATGTTGAGGCGCAACTAGGATGTTTAGTTTTATGACCCTTTTCCTGACCCTCATTAGTAAGTTATGTTGAGGCGCAACTAGGATGTTTGGTTTTATGACCCTTTTCCTGACCCTAATTAGTAAGTTTTATTGAGGCACAACTAGGATGTTTGGTTTTCTTACCCTTTTCCTGACCCTAATTAGTAAGTTATGTTGAGGCGCAACTAGGATGTTTGGTTTTATTACCCTTTTCCTGACCCTCATTAGTAAGTTATGTTGAGGCTCATCTAGGATGTAACCCAATAAAACCCAGATATACCTTTGTCATTGTACTGGACTATGTAATAAAGTAACATATAAGAGGTTTACAGAGTCATAGCAAGGGTACTTACCACGTCACTTGTCTTCAACGAAAGGCGAGTTAGTAATGTATGATGTTTGATGTTTCGACAAAATACTACGCGTAGTTAATTAATTGGAATGAAGTATTCTACCACAATGTACGAAACTAACTGTCACACTCCATCAACAGAAAGTAATATCGATGTTTTAAAATACAAGCAATGGCCAAATATTAAAACACTGTTTAATGTACTAAACGTACATTAAAGTGTCAGCGAACGGTGTTTCTCGTAACTGAACTATTAAGCAAGTCGTTGGATAATTATACCCCTGGACGAGATTATCCTGCTTAGACCCATAAGAACCTCTTAACATGTAATCTTCTCATTAGGCAGTGAGTCAACATCTTTGGGAGCACGACATCTAAATGCAGTATAGAGATCGGGATGTTTAGAAAGAAATTATTACAATACTAGGGGCACCCCCAGCACGCATTGCGTGCCAACACCGTCACTCGCTGTGCTTGTTATACCTCAGCATGCGGCTTTTCACTACAAACAATTGTAGATTAAGTGTTAAGTGTAAAATCACAACATTATATTTATTTACTGTATATCACTCACATTGCTGACTGATCAATTAGACTGTACTCACAGCCAGTGACAGCAAGACATAGGTGAGGAGTGAAGAGGGGCTGTTTTATAAAAACGTTAACTTCTCAAACATTTGTCGTGACGGAATGTTGCATATCTATTATTCCTATCAGCTGAAGTTTATTATTGTAATATTTGTTAGTAATGTGGTTAGTACCAACACCGCCACGCCCACAGACTAATTGATCAGTCAGTACTTGCGTTTCTACCTATTTATTTGTATTAAAGTCCCAATGATAATACTTAGCCTATTTCACGTATGTTCATTTCATTTGTTTTTGTTTGACAGATAAAGGTTAGTTAAATAACTGCATTACATTATCATTGAAACCTTTGAGTCGAGTAGAGTGGAGCCCGACAGTAGAATGTCAATAAAAAATGCTTACAACCTTCACCGGTCCAATATTATGAATGATCAAGGTTCATACAAACCTTGATGAATGATTACTTCCTCAAAACTAGAAATACAATTGTAAGCCAGGTTTCATCGAACTGGGGCTGTTAACCCTACCCTGCCTCTACATATTAGAAGCAGCAATGTTTTGTCTGTCCAAATGCAGCCTCACACGGGGCAGCGACTTACATACCCACAACACCAGAGGCAGGGATAACATTCGTACTGGACAACACAGAACGAATGTTTACGAACGCCTGCCTTCACAGGCAGGGGCCGTGTTTGTTAATGGACTCCCAGACGAAATTAAACATGCTCCTACTGCGCAGGCCTGCAAGGCTAGATTAAAGCGCCACCTTGTGTCTCGAGCTTACTACTCTGTGGGTGAGTATCTTTCCAGTCGTTAGAGGCGAGCTTACTCTTGGCCCAGAGATTGATTCAGCTGTGTGAAGGGAGGGAAGATCATGATAGGTTAATTGCATAAATGAGTGGGTGAATGAGGTAAATAACCTGTATGTTTGAAAGAGGTATGAATGTGTTTTGCATGTCACAATGTTAAATTATTATAAATTATTATTATTATTATAAATTATTGACTCATTGTATATAACAATGTTGTTATCAATGCAATAAAGATATATTATTATTATTATTATTATTATTTGTATTCCGACTGCTGTTTATATTCCGAAACTTTATGGAAGTCTTTATTTATGTTTGAACAGCTGTTACTTTTCGATTCGTCTCTCTCGATGTTATTCTTACGGGCATAACTGGATTTCTGGAAAATTGTAGGCCACTTTTTATACATACGAAAATGTTAACAGTCATAAAATGTATACATGTATCATATTTTAATACATGTTAAAAATGGCCTCTCTTATTATGTTACTAGACGAAATATACACAGACTTGAATAATAGTTTTACCAACTAAATAAGAAACAAAAATAAAATTGATTTGCCTACATACAGACTGGCTAATATTGGATCTTCACATAAAATAAATTGTGTTAAATTCTTTAACAAACTACCCCTTTCTGCCAGATCCACACCTACTAGCTGTTATAAATTATGTTTTGGTTGCTACTAAATAATTTTTATAACATAAATAAGTTTTTTGTTCTAATATTCTTATTGTTTGTTAGTACCTAGTATGACCTATGTTTTTATACATGTTTTAGTAGTGATATGTAGGCCTAACTGGTGTTTTCATTGCCGCTGTGGTGTTTCTTAAATCGCATTTAATATATTATTTATTATCCTATTTCAACTTTATTGATTAATGGAAGTTTCTTGATTCTTATGTAGGAGTTCAGTGAAGTTGCCTGATGTTACACACAAAACAAAGTTTAGCTGAATCTATCTAAGTGATGGTACGTCACAGACCTTCCGAGGATTGGAGTGTAGAGTCTACACATTCTTGGAGGTGACGATGACGTAACGTAATTGACAGATTGACGATTTACCAACAATTCTTTGTTTGTAATAATTAAGTATTAAAAATTAAATAAATAATAAAAATCAATTAACTATACATTAAACTAATGTTTAAGTTATAATATTTTCGTTATTCTGCATTGAAAACAATAATATATTAAAAATTATCCTAATTTTACATAATGAAGTTTTCGGATGGGAATTTACTTTATATATTTTATAAAGTAGTGTTTAATCTAATTATAAAATTTAAAACTATATGCAATATTATTGTATTAAGGGGACACGGAACGAATATTATTTTTTTTTTTTTACATTTTTGTTTTATTATATTTTCTTAAACTACATCTTTTTCCGAGTCCGTTGATATATAATACATATGGGTTTTCTTATTTCTTTATTGTAATAAAAAATCACAAAGTTTTATTGCACGACACATTTTGTCCTGTGAAGTCTGCCACCATTTCGCTGGTTCACAACTTCATATATACACACTCTTTTATTTCTGTTTTGGAATTTAGTTTTGTTCTGTTGGTACCAATGAATACATTATACAAATCATCTGCTATTGCATTGTTTTATTCTTATTGGTTATGCCAGTGTTTGTAAACAAAGTTTTGAACCAAGCGTTGTTTAGTATCACAAGTTTGTGTTAGTGACGATATTTTACGTTTTTTAGTGTACTTTTTTAGTTTATAATGCCACGATTTAGCTGCAGAGTAACTAAAAAAAGAAAAGGTATTGGTGGACGAGGAAAGAAGAAATTGGTGACACCAGATTCTGTGGAAGATAGGCCTACTACAAGTTCTTCTGTGAGTGTTCCAGGCAGCTCTAGGCCTAGGCCTAAGCCCAACAGACAATCAAGTTCAAAGAGAAAGATTGATTTTTTGGAATATGATAAGTATGTTCCAGATGATAGTTTTAAGTATGAGATTATAGATTTAAGTATGTTAACTGCTAAACTTCAAGAAAACAGTGTCTGTAAGAACTGCCTAAAAAAATAGTCTACAGATTCGGCCTTAAAAAATAGTCTACTTTAATAAATGGCTGTTTTCCGAAAATTCATTTTTTAATCCTAAAAGGAACATTTTCTCAGAAACTGCATGAGATATCAAGTTGAAATTTTTACACAATATGTAGACCACTTGCCCACATATGCTGAGTTTTATTATGGTCTAAAACCCAATAAGAATACATTTACTTACAAAATTATCTCAAAATTGAAAATTTTTAAAATAAGTTTTGAAAAAAATTTTTTCCTCGGCCACCGAGTGTTATTGAGTATTAAAAAAAACTCAGCATTTGTAAGAAAGGTACATAGATATGTGGTACAAATTTCAGCCCAATACACCTTATAGTTTCCTAGGAAATGTTCCTTATGTTAACATTACAAGAATAGGCTTTCCGTGTCCCCAACTATACACAATAACAACAATATAACTATGTATGTTATTATAATGTAATATAAATTATAGCTTAAATAAATATTGTCTGTTAATAATGTGTTCAAATCAAATGTGGATTAATGGTTGTTTACTATGCGATACATGTGGAAGTGACAATACGTTGTAGGTCGAAAGAATACGTTTTATGGGAAATATTTAATTAGTTATTATTTTAGCAAAAAAGTCAACAGAAGACAACTAATGAACCCACCTTATGTGAAGCTCATTTCATTAGAGGAGGGTTGGTCAAGAGTAATAAATGAATGACCGTTGCTTAGAAAACTAATTATTGAATTATCCCCTTCATATTGTTGTAAACATAATTAGAAAAATACAGCATTAATGCATCCTAAATAAAGACACATTATTAAGAAAGTCTATTTTACACATCACCAAACTATGGATGTGTATATGGTTGCCATTGACGTGGAAACTATTAGAGAACTCTGGTATGTCCGTGTTGGGTGGTAGTCAGGGTCCGGATGTTGTGTAGGGAACAGGACTGAGTCAATTACCTGGCAGTCAGAACTATACTACATGGTTTCGGATTTCACGTAAACTGTAGGTCCACTAGTAACAATGACTGCACTCTTTCATCTGCCCATAACTACAACGGTCGGCGACTTAGCAATGAATGCTATAACTTACGTATTTACTATCACAGTGGCCATTATACTACAAACAAGGTGTAGTACTTGTAGGAAGTCAGCCAAATCTGTATCCAGAGATGATGCTAATTAATTATGGTAGTTAGGTTTGTTGGTAACCATCTGAAGTTTTTGTAGTTAACAGTTCAAGTATAATATTACACTTGGTAAATTTTTGTAGTTCTAGACGATTGTAGATTTTTACAATTTATATTGTTTAAAAAAACGTAAAATTGTTAATACAATTAATTAATTGGAAGAAGATTATGTAGAAAAAGTATAAAACATATTTATATCAATGAAATGCACATTAGTTTACATGGATCGCCTACAACAATCATTAACTAATTATAACTGCATTAATTATGTATTTGTTAGTACTGGACACGTAGATAAAAGCCTACCATGTCTGCTCCAAGCTGTGGAGGAAAGCCGCTGTACAATACATTATTGGGCCAATAGACACTGAAAACCCATTAGTGCGCCTCAATATTTGTCGAATTAGATTATTACAGAACGAAAATATTTCATAGTGTAGTCATTTTCTTAACATAAACACCAAAATATAGTACTTATTAGTGTCAGCCACGGCAGCGCTGGTTAGTCAAGAA
The DNA here is from genome assembly GCA_035578905.1 of Stictocephala bisonia. Taxonomy (NCBI): domain Eukaryota; kingdom Metazoa; phylum Arthropoda; class Insecta; order Hemiptera; family Membracidae; genus Stictocephala; species Stictocephala bisonia. The sequence goes on along the minus strand of JAQJVL010000951.1, from coordinate 224,144 downwards.
AACTCATTGTGTTTTTCCAATCAAATGATAAAATATTATAATCGTTTTGTTATGAGAAAAGTCGTAGTTTTTATATTTAACGTCATAATAATAATGGCCTTGTTGTACAAAAAAGTGTATGTACAAAAGGTCAACTCAGAGACGTACCCAGGGGGGGGGGTGTCTTGGGTGTCCGGACACCCCCCGAAATTTTCAACTTTTTTGAGCGAGCGAAGCAAGCATCTGTTGTGAGTTACATACGTGTGCTGTGACGTTATTGGCCTTATACACACGTTCTCAGACAATCCACGGAACTACTAATTTAATGCCGTGAGATCACGTCTCTACTGTTTTATTAAATATTCAATGATAATGGAATTAATGCCATTTCAATATATTTTTTTCAGTAATCATACGAAAGTTTAGTAATCATTCAGTTATAACGTATAGTGAACTCTAAGAGGAAGAAATCGTAAAATTAATTACATGAAAAAGTTAGACTGCTATAAATTTTGGCAGTATAGCAAGGCGTAGATGAAATTTTTTCGTTGATTACAAATTTAGTAACGTTGATTTGAACAGAAATTTACTATTTAATTCCCCCGAGCCTATTTCGTTGTACGTTTAGTTAGAAAGGAGTTTTTGTTTATTTTCAGGTAGAACCGTTAGACCCGCAAGTGCCAAACTTGTAGCAAGTGGTAACGATGTTATTGTTCAAAGCGGATAAACATAATTCCACGGTTAGATTAGGATAAAATTTAATTTAGTTTAATGAAAATTAATTGTTATTAGTACTTTCTAAAAGTGATTTTTAGAACTATAAACCTTTTTTTTTATTTATAAACCTTTTTTAAAATGTTTCAGCACCACAGTATCTCTTAGCAAGAGGGCTGTGGATAATAATAATAAAAGTAATCCAAACTCTAGTCAGTCAATCAACACGCAAGAGTAAAAACAGTACAAGTCCGATCGGATTGAGCGCTGAAGAAAGAACGAAGAGACAAGAGGATAGGTATGAGTTTGTATGGGAAGGGGGGATCAATCAGCAAATGAAAACTAATTGTTATTCTTTGTTAAGAAAAAAAAGGCTTATCATATATATTGAGTAAAATGAAATCTTTTATATAAAACATTTGTCATGAGTCAACGGTTCGTTCACAGTTCTTGTACAAGTTAATACGATCCGTGACTCAGGCTCCTGTCAGCGCCTACTCATTGCCTTTTGATAGAATAAGTGTAGGGCAAATTACCACAAAGAAACTTCTTATTGTAGAAAATCCACTTTATACTGACCTAAATATATTGAATAAAAAAGACGAAGTCATGTAGCCTAGTAAAATAATTCCATTGGTTTATTTACTACAAGTTCTAGTTTAATACAGACCAATCAATTTTGTTGTTTCGTTTTAGACATACTTAATACATTATTTGGGTTTTTGAAAAATATGCCTGTTTGTTGGTTTTTATGTTAATCATAATTGGTTGGTATATAAATAGGCTATATTTATTAGAATATTAGAATTTTTTATATTGTATCCTAATCAGATTTGACCAAGTTATGTATTGTTGTCAGGACTGATCGATTTATTCAAAGAAAATAATCATAGTATAACAAATTATACCGTTGATTTTATTTTATTATAAAAAAAACTCACACGATTCATAAAGGTATTAAATGTTTAATGACTTGAAAAATAAATCATTAACATCAGTGCTAAATTGCAAAGTGCTAAATATAACGTATTGTAGTAATTACCCATCGCCCACCCATACACGTACTGTGGTAACTCACTCATCCACCCAACCATTACACGTACTGTGGTATTGACCCAACCATACACGTACTGTGGTATTGACCCAACCATACACGTACTGTGGTATTGGACCCAACCATACACTTAACTGTATGGATGAGTGTGGAACTCACTCATCCCCCCACCCATACACGTACTGTGGTATTGACCATCCCGCCCACCCATAAACGTACTGTGGTATTGATAATAAACGACAATACTTAGACTTAGCACTGAGAGATGATCATAATTGTTCCATATTTATACATGATGTATTTTTAATCGCCCGTGAATCACTCATGAATACAAACTAATTATTCAATATCATCTTACAAAATGTAATGTAATGGTAAGTTATATCACGGTATCTACAGTAAAAGACGGCAGGCATCACACATCCTCGCCGTGATACCTACCGTGTGTTGGTTAGTTACCGTGGAATGTAATAAATAAAAGACGGTAGAGATCACACATTCTCGCCATGATACCTACCGTATGTTGATTAGTTACCGTGGAATGTAATAAATAAAAGACGGTAGAGATCACACATCCTCGCCGTGATACCTACCGTATGTTGATTAGTTACCGTGGAATGTAATAAATAAAAGACGGTAGAGATCACACATCCTCGCCGTGATACTACCGTATGTTGATTAGTTACCGTGGAATGTAATAAATAAAAGACGGTAGAGATCACACATCCTCGCCGTGATACCTACCGTATGTTGATTAGTTACCGTGGAATGTAATAAATAAAAGACGGTAGAGATCACACATCCTCGCCGTGATACCTACCGTGTGTTGATTAGTTACCGTGGAATGTATTAAATAAAAGACGGTAGAGATCACACATCCTCGCCGTGATACCTACCGTGTGTTGGTTAGTTACCATGGATTGTATTAAATAAAAGACGGTAGAGATCACACATCCTCGCCGTGATACCTACCACATGTTGATTAGTTACCATGGAATGTATTAAATAAAAGACGGTAGAGATCACACATCCTCGCCGTGATACCTACCGTGTGTTGGTTAGTTACCATGGATTGTATTAAATAAAAGATGGTAGAGATCACACATCCCCGCCGTGATACCTACCGTGTGTTGGTTAGTTATCATGGATTGTATTAAATAAAAGACGGTAGAGATCACACATCCCCGCCGTGATACCTACCGTGAGTTGATTAGTTACCGTGGAATTCATTAAATAATGGACGGTAGAGATCACACATCCTCGCCGTGATACCTACCGTGTGTTGATTAGTTACCGTGGAATGTATTAAATAAAAGACGGTAGAGATCACACATCCCCGCCGTGATACCTACCGCGTGTTGATTAGTTACCATTAAATGTATTAAATAAAAGACGGTAGAGATCACACATCCTCGCCGTGATACCTACCGTGTGATGGTTAGTTACCATGGATTGTATTAAATAAAAGACGGTAGAGATCACACATCCTCGCCGTGATACCTACCACATGTTGATTAGTTACCATGGATTGTATTAAATAAAAGACGGTAGAGATCACACATCCCCGCCGTGATACCTACCGTGTGTTGATTAGTTACCATGGATTGTATTAAATAAAAGACGGTAGAGATCACACATCCTCACCGTGATACCTACCACATGTTGATTAGTTACCATGGAATGTATTAAATAAAAGACGGTAGAGATCACACATCCTCGCCGTGATACCTACCGTGTGTTGGTTAGTTACCATGGATTGTATTAAATAAAAGATGGTAGAGATCACACATCCCCGCCGTGATACCTACCGTGTGTTGATTAGTTACCGTGGAATTCATTAAATATTGGACGGTAGAGATCACACATCCTCGCCGAGATACCTACCGTGTGTTGATTACGGTAGAGATCACACATCCTCGCCGTGATACCTACCGTGTGTTGGTTAGTTACCATGGATTGTATTAAATAAAAGACGGTAGAGATCACACATCCTCGCCGTGATAACTACCACATGTTGATTAGTTACCTAGGAATGTATTAAATAAAAGACGGTAGAGATCACACATCCTCGCCGTGATACCTACCGTGTGTTGGTTAGTTACCATGGATTGTATTAAATAAAAGACGGTAGAGATCACACATCCCCGCCGTGATACCTACCGTGTGTTGATTAGTTACCGTGGAATTCATTAAATAATGGACGGTAGAGATCACACATCCTCGCCGTGATACCTACCGTGTGTTGGTTAGTTGCCATGGATTGTATTAAATAAAAGACGGTAGAGATCACACATCCCCGCCGTGATACCTACCGTGTGTTGATTAGTTACCGTGGAATTCATTAAATAATGGACGGTAGAGATCACACATCCTCGCCATGATACCTACCGTGTGTTGGTTAGTTACCATGGATTGTATTAAATAAAGGACGGTAGAGATCACACATCCCCGCCGTGATACCTACCGTGTGTTGATTAGTTACCGTGGAATTCATTTAAATAATGGGACGGTAGAGATCACACATCCTCGCCGTGATACCTACCGTGTGTTGATTAGTTACCGTGGAATGCATTAAATAAAAGACGTAGAGATCACACATCCTCGCCGTGATACCTACCGTATGTTGATTAGTTACCGTGGAATGTAATAAATAAAAGACGGTAGAGATCACACATCCTCACCGTGATACCTACCGTGTGTTGATTAGTTACCGTGGAATGTAATAAATAAAAGACGCGGTAGAGATCACACATCCTTGCCGTGATACCTACCGTGTGTTGATTAGTTACCGTGGAATGTAATAAATAAAAGACGGTAGAGATCACACATCCTCGCCGTGATACCTACCGTGTGTTGATTAGTTACCGTGGAATGTAATAAATAAAAGACGGTAGAGATCACACATCCTTGCCGTGATACCTACCGTGTGTTGATTAGTTACCGTGGAATGTATAAATAAAAGACGGTTAGAGATCACACATCCTTGCCGTGATACCTACCGTGTGTTGATTAGTTACCGTGGAATGTAATAAATAAAAGACGGTAGAGATCACACATCCTCGCCGTGATACCTACCGTGGGTTGATTAGTTACCGTGGAATGTATTAAATAAAAGACGGTAGAGATCACACATCCTCGCCGTGATACCTACCACGTGTTGATTAGTTACCGTGGAATTCATTAAATAAAAGACGGTAGAGATCACACATCCCCGCCGTGATACCTACCGTGTGTTGATTAGTTACCGTGGAATTCATTAAATAATGGACGGTAGAGATCACACATCCTCGCCGTGATACCTACCGTGTGTTGATTAGTTACCGTGGAATGCATTAAATAAAAGACGGTAGAGATCACACATCCTCGCCGTGATACCTACCGTATGTTGATTAGTTACCGTGGAATGTAATAAATAAAAGACGGTAGAGATCACACATCCTCGCCGTGATACCTACCGTGTGTTGATTAGTTACCGTGGAATGTAATAAATAAAAGACGGTAGAGATCACACATCCTCGCTGTGATACCTACCGTGTGTTGATTAGTTACCGTGGAATGTAATAAATAAAAGACAGTAGAGATCACACATTCTTGCCGTGATACCTACCGTGTGTTGATTAGTTACCGTGGAATGTAATAAATAAAAGACGGTAGAGATCACACATCCTCGCCGTGATACCTACCGTGTGTTGATTAGTTACCGTGGAATGTAATAAATAAAAGACGGTAGAGATCACACATCCTTGCCGTGATACCTACCGTGTGTTGATTAGTTACTGTGGAATGTATTAAATAAAAGACGGTAGAGATCACACATCCTCGCCGTGATACCTACCGTGTGTTGATTAGTTACCGTGGAATGTATTAAATAAAAGACGGTAGAGATCACACATCCTCGCCATGATACCTACCACGTGTTGATTAGTTACCGTGGAATTCATTAAATAAAAGACGGTAGAGATCACACATCCCCGCCGTGATACCTACCGCGTGTTGATTAGTTACCGTGGAATTCATTAAATAAAAGACGGTAGAGATCACACATCCTCGCCGTGATACCTACCACGTGTTGATTAGTTACCGTGGAATTCATTAAATAAAAGACGGTAGAGATCACACATCCCCGCCGTGATACCTACCGCGTGTTGATTAGTTACCGTGGAATGTATTAAATAAAAGACGGTAGAGATCACACATCCTCGCCGTGATACCTACCACGTGTTGATTAGTTACCGTGGAATTCATTAAATAAAAGACGGTAGAGATCACACATCCCCGCCGTGATACCTACCGCGTGTTGATTAGTTACCGTGGAATTCATTAAATAAAAGACGGCAGGGATCACACATCCTCGCCGTGATACCTACCGTGTGTTGATTAGTTACCGTGGAATGTATTAAATAAAAGACGGTAGAGATCACACATCCTCGCCGTGATACCTACCAGGTGTTGATTAGTTACCGTGGAATTCATTAAATAAAAGACGGTAGAGATCACACATCCTCGCCGTGATACCTACCACGTGTTGATTAGTTACCGTGGAATGTAATAAATAAAAGACGGTAGAGATCACACATCCCCGCCGTGATACCTACCGCGTGTTGATTAGTTACCGTGGAATTCATTAAATAAAAGACGGTAGAGATCACACATCCCCGCCGTGATACCTACCGCGTGTTGATTAGTTACCGTGGAATTCATTAAATAAAAGACGGCAGGGATCACACATCCCCGCCGTGATACCTACCACTTGTTGATTAGTTACCGTGGAATTCATAAAATAAAGGCGGCAGGGATCACACATCCTCGCCGTGATACCTACCGTGTGTTGATTAGTTACCGTGGAATTCATTAAATAAAAGACGGTAGAGATCACACATCCTCGTCGTGATACCTAGTGTGTGTTGATTAGTTACCGTGGAATGCATTAAATAAAAGACGGTAGAGATCACACATCCTCGCCGTGATACCTACGTGTGTTGATTAGTTACCGTGGAATGTAATAAATAAAAGACGGTAGAGATCACACATCCTCGCCGTGATACCTACCGTGTGTTGATTAGTTACCGTGGAATGTAATAAATAAAAGACGGTAGAGATCACACATCCTTGCCGTGATACCTACCGTGTGTTGATTAGTTACCGTGGAATGTAATAAATAAAAGACGGTAGAGATCACACATCCTCGCCGTGATACCTACTGTGTGTTGATTAGTTACCGTGGAATGCATTAAATAAAAGACGGTAGAGATCACACATCCTCGCCGTGATACCTACCGTGTGTTGATTAGTTACCGTGGAATGTAATAAATAAAAGACGGTAGAGATCACACATCCCCGCCGTGATACCTACCGTGTGTTGATTAGTTACCGTGGAATGTATTAAATAAAAGACGGTAGAGATCACACATCTCGCCGTGATACCTACTGTGTGTTGATTAGTTACCGTGGAATGTAATAAATAAAAGACGGTAGAGATCACACATCCTCGCCGTGATACCTACCGTGTGTTGATTAGTTACCGTGGAATGTAATAAATAAAAGACGGTAGAGATCACACATCCTCGCCGTGATACCTACCGTGTGTTGATTAGTTACCGTGGACTGTATTAAATAAAAGACGGTAGAGATCACACATCCTCGCCATGATACCTACCACGTGTTGATTGTTACCGTGGAATTCATTAAATAAAAGACGGTAGAGATCACACATCCCGCCGTGATACCTACCGCGTGTTGATTAGTTTACCGTGGAATTCATTAAATAAAAGACGGTAGAGATCACACATCCTCGCCGTGATACCTACCACGTGTTGATTAGTTACCGTGGAATTCATTAAATAAAAGACGGTAGAGATCACACATCCCCGCCGTGATACCTACCGCGTGTTGATTAGTTACCGTGGAATGTATTAAATAAAAGACGGTAGAGATCACACATCCTCGCCGTGATACCTACCACGTGTTGATTTAGTTACCGTGGAATTCATTAAATAAAAGACGGTAGAGATCACACATCCCCGCCGTGATACCTACCGCGTGTTGATTAGTTACCGTGGAATTCATTAAATAAAAGACGGCAGGGATCACACATCCTCGCCGTGATAACCTACCGTGTGTTGATTAGTTACCGTGGAATGTATTAAATAAAAGACGGTAGAGATCACACATCCTCGCCGTGATACCTACCAGGTGTTGATTAGTTACCGTGGAATTCATTAAATAAAAGACGGTAGAGATCACACATCCTCGCCGTGATACCTACCACGTGTTGATTAGTTACCGTGGAATGTAATAATAAAAGACGGTAGAGATCACACATCCCGCCGTGATACCTACCGCGTGTTGATTAGTTACCGTGGAATTCATTAAATAAAAGACGGTAGAGAGCACACATCCCCGCCGTGATACCTACCGCGTGTTGATTAGTTACCGTGGAATTCATTAAATAAAAGACGGCAGGGATCACACATCCCCGCCGTGATACCTACCACTTGTTGATTAGTTACCGTGGAATTCATAAAATAAAGGCGGCAGGATCACACATCCTCGCCGTGATACCTACCGTGTGTTGATTAGTTACCGTGGGAATTCATTAAATAAAAGACGGTAGAGATCACACATCCTCGTCGTGATACCTAGTGTGTGTTGATTAGTTACCGTGGAATGCATTAAATAAAAGACGGTAGAGATCACACATCCTCGCCGTGATACCTACCGTGTGTTGATTAGTTACCGTGGAATGTAATAAATAAAAGACGGTAGAGATCACACATCCTCGCCGTGATACCTACCGTGTGTTGATTAGTTACCGTGGAATGTAATAAATAAAAGACGGTAGAGATCACACATCCTTGCCGTGATACCTACCGTGTGTTGATTAGTTACCGTGGAATGTAATAAATAAAAGACGGTAGAGATCACACATCCTCGCCGTGATACCTACTGTGTGTTGATTAGTTACCGTGGAATGCATTAAATAAAAGACGGTAGAGATCACACATCCTCGCCGTGATACCTACCGTGTGTTGATTAGTTACCGTGGAATGTAATAAATAAAAGACGGTAGAGATCACACATCCCCGCCGTGATACCTACCGTGTGTTGATTAGTTACCGTGGAATGTAATAAATAAAAGACGGTAGAGATCACACATCCTCGCCGTGATACCTACTGTGTGTTGATTAGTTACCGTGGAATGTAATAAATAAAAGACGGTAGAGATCACACATCCTCGCCGTGATACCTACCGTGTGTTGATTAGTTACCGTGGAATGCATTAAATAAAAGACGGTAGAGATCACACATCCTCGCCGTGATACCTACCGTGTGTTGATTAGCTTCCGTAGAGAATATTAAATAAGAATAATTGTAATGTTTTATAAATAAATAAGTTATATTAAAGGTGTGTTTTAAACTTCTCTCCGTGTGTCTAATATACAGGGTGTCCCGTAAGTAAAGTACTATACTCTTCGGGAAATGGTTATATTGGTCAAAATAAAGAGAAAGTCAAAAATAATTTGTTTTCGCAAAAACCATTTGTTTACCAGATATTCGCAATTTTCACAAAAGAATATTTATCTTCAAGTTGGCTCAACTGATCTTTATGAAACCCACTATGCATGTTACAATATTAGAGTTTTGTAGATAATTTTATTACCTATCTGTCAGTATCAAAAAAGTTAGAATACGACAAAAATTAACTGAGGCACATCGACATTTGTGTTGAGAGGCAGCAAAAAAGCTAAAAAGTCTGCTCCCCCCCAGCTTGCTAATCCTGATAAGACCCCCTGTTTGGATAACCCCCGAAATTGAGTTCTAGATACGTCGCTGGGTGAACTCAGGATTAATTTCCTCGCTTACAATTAACCTTTTTTATCAAAGAAAGGGAGTATAACAAAGCCTAATTTTAGAAACATGAAATTAAGAACTAAACTGAAGATAAAGAATGTTTTTATAGTTACATAGGATTGTTGTTTCGAACTTTTTTAATGGATTTACAGTCGTACTAATAGACGTTTTAATGAAGTCTTTTAATTGTTACAATTGTGCAATAAACCCTTCAATTGCATAATGCAGTGGTTAATCACGTTGAAAAATAATAAAAAGTTAAAGAATGTCTTTATTTTCCCCGGCATTTGTAGGTAGGGTTAAAAAGGTCTCTCTAAAACTTAACCCGAAGAACAATGGCTTAACTACCATCAGTGCCCGTGCAGGCAGGCTGCGGCAGACGGCCACCCATCCAAGGAACAGCCACGCTCCATGTTGCTTGACGCCGCTATCTTAGATAACGTTGGATAACAGTGGTCAAAGCCACTGGCAAAAATAATAAATGAATATAAGTGAATGCTGAGGTAACAAAATCTGGAATACAACAATTTTATTTCCGAATGTTGCCTTGAATGATATTCTAAAGTAAAATAACATTTTCACAACAAGTTTTTATATTGAAAATTTCAAAATGGTTTTATTTTGAAGAATTGCTTTCAAGGAGGATAAAAAGTAAATTGTTCTCAAAAATTAAATAAAAGAAATCCCTATGCATACAAAAAAATATATTAATTCCTATTCTTATTTATTAACGTAGTTGCAGGTTTCTTTTAAAGAAAGAACACATGACTTCTCCCCATCCCCCTCCCTCCCACAAACCTCCCCCTTGACTTCCTTCCTGAAACAGAACAATTTACAACAACGTTACATCACGCATGAGCTGTATTTTTTGTTTTGGTAGGAAGTTCTTTCAAAAATATTATATTACATTTGTACAAAGGACGTGTAAAAAACTAAAATGTACTAAGCTACTAAAAATATAAAATTTTAAAATTTAACTAAGATAAAAAAAGTACAGTTACTCACTATAATCCCAGTGATAGGTAGTTCAATAGGAGGAATCTGAATGAAATCTTTGCCAATTCTATTTCTTCTTCTACCAATTCAATCTTTGCCGATTCTATTCAAATTCTACCACATCTTCGAAGGTGGACGACTACAACAAACGTTTTAGTGATCTTGCTGTGGGGTTAAGAAAATTTGTATTTACGTGTTATGGTTTATTGAAATGACCAAAGTTATCTGAATATTAATAATAAATTAAACGTATAAATAATGTATATCATTTTTGTTTTGTAATCTAATTAGGGATTACGCCGTTGTTATTTCATAAATATTACAAGATAAAGAAATAAGTTGCACAGCATGGTACTCTTCGTTTGTCCAAAAGTAAAAAAAGTACCATTTTAAGTATATGGAAAGTTTCCTAAATCGTTTTCAATACAAATATATCTTAATACAACACACATTTAAAATACTAGCAAAGTACAAAACTAACCAAAGTAAAAACACATTTTCCAACATGTTAGTAACACTTGTGATATTCATAAACCCATTTTTTAGCCACATTGAGTGCAAAGTTTCCCAATTACTTTGGTGGGGGAAATGAGGTTCTTGAGGGACATCAAGGGCAAACCACGAAGAGAAGAGTCCGTAACGATGAGATAAGAAAAGGAATAATGGAATAGAGTGTGATAACGAGTGTTGAGAAGGCAATGCTGAGATGGTTTGGGCTTGTGAAAAGGATGGGGCCTAAGAGGATACCTAGGAGAATGGTGGAGATGGAAGTGGCAGGCCCAGAGAGAGAGACCGATGATGAGAGATGATATGGAGAGGAGGTGCTGAGTGGGAGCTGTGGAGGGACAGACTTCCAGACCCAGGAGTGACTGGAACGGGGATATGGATATGTATGTATGTATTTTAACTAATATTGAGGAACAGTTTTTAATAAAAAGAATGTATCGATACAGTATATCGATATCGATGCTGTACTGTATATCGATACAGTACAGCATTGCCATACAGTATCGAGTTGACATCAAATCCAGCCTAAGAATCAAATAAATCCTTGATTGGGATCTAAGATGAGTTAAACTTATTCAATAAAACTTGTGCTGAACGCTTTGTCTAACTAAGTCTGTGGATTATTTTATTATTTATATTGACATTCACGTTCTTCACTTGTTGTTTTTTCACACATATTCTGGAGGATTATTCATTTTTGAACGTTTCAATAAGCAATCACATTTAAAAATATCTAAATAAATACATGTTTTTTATTTAAATGTATCCCATAATTTTAATAAGTAATACAATTAATTGTTATGGTATATGTCTGATGAATATATGAAATCTCCTTTTTTGTTCTCTTAAGATATTCTACAGATTTTATTGACTATGTTTTATCATCACTATCCCAGTGTATGTGCCTATGGTGTACATGAGTTTTGGATACAAAGGTAGTTAGTGTTTATCGACTAACTGGCACTGTCATTCCAAACCTTGCACTAACCAATGGTGTTGTTACTATTTTATTGACCGGTTGTCTATGTTTTATCATCACTATCCCCAGTGTATGTGCCTATGGTGTACATGAGTTTTGGATACAAAGGTAGTTAGTGTTTATCGACTAACTGTCACTGTCATTCCCAAACCCTTGCACTAACCAATGGTGTTGTTACTATTTTATTGACCGGTTGTCTATGTTTTAACATCACTATCCCCAGTGTATGTGCCATGGTGTACATGAGTTTTGGATACAAAGGTAGTTAGTGTTTATCGACTAACTGTCACTGTCATTTCCAAACCTTGCAATAACCATGGTGTTGTTACCTATTTTATTGACCGGTTGTCTATGTTTATCATCACTATCCCCAGTGTATGTGCCTATGGTTGTACATGAGTTTTGGATACAAAGGTAGTTGGTGTTTATCGACTAACTGTCACTGTCATTCCAAACCTTGCACTAACCAATTGTGTTGTTACTATTTTATTGACCGGTTGTCTATGTTTTATCATCACTATTCCCAGTGTATGTGCCTATGGTGTACATGAGTTTTGGATACAAAGGTAGTTAGTGTTAATCGACTAACTGTCAGTTGTCCATTCCAAACCTTGCACTAACCAATGGTGTTGGTACTATTTTATTGACCGGTTGTCTATGTTTTATCATCACTATCCACCAGTGTATGTGCCTATGGTGTACATGAGTTTTGGATACAAAGGTAGTTAGTGTTTATCGACTAACTGTCACTGTCATTCCAAACCTTGCACTAACCAATGGTGTTGTTACTATTTTATTGACCGGTTGTCTATGTTTTAACATCACTATCCCCAGTGTATGTGCCATGGTGTACATGAGTTTTGGATACAAAGGTAGTTAGTGTTTATCGACTAACTGTCACTGTCATTCCAAACCTTGCACTAACCAATGGTGTTGTTACTATTTTATTGACCGGTTGTCTATGTTTTTCATCACTATCCCCAGTGTATGTGCCTATGGTGTACATGAGTTTTGGATACAAAGGTAGTTAGTGTTTATCGACTAACTGTCACTGTCATTCCAAACCTTGCACTAACCAATGGTGTTGTTACTATTTTATTGACCGGTTGTCTATGTTTTATCATCACTATCCCCAGTGTATGTGCCTATGGTGTACATGAGTTTTGGATACAAAGGTAGTTGGTGTTTATCGACTAACTGTCACTGTCACTCCAAAACCTTGCACTAACCAATGGTGTTGTTACTATTTTATTTGACCGGTTGTCTATGTTTTATCATCACTATTCCAGTGTATGTGCCTATGGTGTACATGAGTTTTGGATACAAAGGTAGTTAGTGTTTATCGACTAACTGTCATTGTCATTCCAAACCTTGCACTAACCAATGGTGTTGGTACTATTTTATTGACCGGCTTGTCTATGTTTTATCATCACTATCCCCAGTGTATGTGCCTATGGTGTACATGAGTTTTGGATACAAAGGTAGTTAGTGTTTATCGACTAACTGTCACTGTCATTCCAAACCTTGCACTAACCAATGGTGTTGTTACTATTTTATTGACCGGTTGTCTATGTTTTATATCATCACTATCCCCAGTGTATGTGCCTATGGTGTACATGAGTTTTGGATACAAAGGTAGTTGGTGTTTATCTAATAACTGTCACTGTCATTCCAAACCTTGCACTAACCAATGGTGTTGTTACTATTTTATTGACACGGTTGTCTATGTTTTATCATCACTATTCCAGTGTATGTGCCTATGAGTGTACATGAGTTTTGGATACAAAGGTAGTTAGTGTTTATTGACTAACTGTCACTGTCATTCCAAACCTTGCACTAACCAATGGTTTTGTTAACTTGTTTATTGACCGGTTGTCTATGTTTTATCATCACTATCCCCAGTGTATGTGCCTATGGTTGTACATGAGTTTTGGATACAAAGGTAGTTAGTGTTTATCGACTAACTGTCACTGTCATTCCAAACCTTGCACTAACCAATGGTGTTATTACTATTTTATTGACCGGTTGTCTATGTTTTATCATCACTATCCCCAGTGTATGTGCCTATGGTGTACATGAGTTTTGGATACAAAGGTAGTTAGTGTTTATCGACTAACTGTCATTGTCATTCCAAACCTTGCACTAACCAATGGTGTTGTTACTATTTTATTGACCGGTTGTCTAATGTTTTATCATCACTATCCTCAGTGTATGTGCCTATGGTGTACATGAGTTTTGGATACAAAGGTAGTTAGTGTTTATCGACTAACTGTCACTGTCATTCCAAACCTTGCACATAACCAATGTGTTGTTACTATTTTATTGACCGGTTGTCTATGTTTTATCAATCACTATCCCCAGTGTATGTGCCTATGGGTGTACATGAGTTTTTGGATACAAAGGTAGTTGGTGTTTATCGACTAACTGTCACTGTCATTCCAAACCTTGCACTAACCAATGGTGTTGTTACTATTTTATTGACCGGTTGTCTATGTTTTATCATCACTATTCCCAGTGTATGTGCCTATGGTGTACATGAGTTTTGGATACAAAGGTAGTTAGTGTTTATCGACTAACTGTCATTGTCATTCCAAACCTTGCACTAACCAATGGTGTTGGTACTATTTTATTGACCGGTTGTCTATGTTTTTATCATCACTATCCCCAGTGTATGTGCCTATGGTGTACATGAGTTTTGGATACAAAGGTAGTTAGTGTTTATCGACTAACTGTCACTGTCATTCCAAACCTTGCACTAACCAATGGTGTTGTTACTATTTTATTGACCGGTTGTCTATGTTTTATCATCACTATCCCCAGTGATGTGCCTATGGTGTACATGAGTTTTGGATACAAAGGTAGTTAGTGTTTATCGACTAACTGTCACTGTCATTCCAAACCTTGCACTAACCAATGGTGTTGTTACTATTTTTATTGACCGGTTGTCTATGTTTTATCATCACTATCCCCAGTGTATGTGCCTATGGTGTACATGAGTTTTGGATACAAAGGTAGTTGGTGTTTATCGACTAACTGTCACTGTCATTCCAAACCTTGCACTAACCAATGTGTTGTTACTATTTTATTGACCGGTTGTCTATGTTTATCATCACTATTCCCAGTGTATGTGCCTATGGTGTACATGAGTTTTGGATACAAAGGTAGTTAGTGTTTATCGACTAACTGTCACTGTCATTCCAAACCTTGCACTAACCAATGGTGTTGTTACTATTTTATTGACCGGTTGTCTATGTTTTATCATCACTATCCCCAGTGTATGTGCCTATGGTGTACATGAGTTTTTGGATACAAAGGTAGTTAGTGTTTATCGACTAACTGTCACTGTCATTCCAAACCTTGCACTAACCAATGGTGTTGTTACTATTTTATTGACCGGTTGTCTATGTTTTATCATCACTATCCCCAGTGTATGTGCCTATGGTGTACATGAGTTTTGGATACAAAGGTAGTTAGTGTTTATCGACTAACTGTCACTGTCATTCCAAACCTTGCACTAACCAATGGTGTTGTTACTATTTTATTGACCGGTTGTCTATGTTTTATCATCACTATCCCCAGTGTATGTGCCTATGGTGTACATGAGTTTTGGATACAAAGGTAGTTAGTGTTTATCGACTAACTGTCACTGTCATTCCAAACCTTGCACTAACCAATGGTGTTGTTACTATTTTATTGACCGGTTGTCTATGTTTTATCATCACTATCCCCAGTGTATGTGCCTATGGTGTACATGAGTTTTGGATACAAAGGTAGTTAGTGTTTATCGACTAACTGTCACTGTCATTCCAAACCTTGCACTAACCAATGGTGTTGTTACTATTTTATTGACCGGTTGTCTATGTTTTATCATCACTATCCCCAGTGTATGTGCCTATGGTGTACATGAGTTTTGGATACAAAGGTAGTTAGTGTTTATCGACTAACTGTCACTGTCATTCCAAACCTTGCACTAACCAATGGTGTTGTTACTATTTTATTGACCGGTTGTCTATGTTTTATCATCACTATCCCCAGTGTATGTGCCTATGGTGTACATGAGTTTTGGATACAAAGGTAGTTGGTGTTTATCGACTAACTGTCACTGTCATTCCAAACCTTGCACTAACCAATGGTGTTGTTACTATTTTATTGACCGGTTGTCTATGTTTTATCATCACTATTCCCCAGTGTATGTGCCTATGGTGTACATGAGTTTTGGATACAAAGGTAGTTAGTGTTTATCGACTAACTGTCACTGTCATTCCAAACCTTGCACTAACCAATGGTGTTGTTACTATTTTATTGACCGGTTGTCTATGTTTTATCATCACTATCCCCAGTGTATGTGCCTATGGTGTACATGAGTTTTGGATACAAAGGTAGTTAGTGTTTATCGACTAACTGTCACTGTCATTCCAAACCTTGCACTAACCAATGGTGTTGTTACTATTTTATTGACCGGTTGTCTATGTTTTATCATCACTATCCCCAGTGTATGTGCCTATGGTGTACATGAGTTTTGGATACAAAGGTAGTTAGTGTTTATCGACTAACTGTCACTGTCATTCCAAACCTTGCACTAACCAATGGTGTTGTTACTATTTTATTGACCGGTTGTCTATGTTTTATCATCACTATCCCCAGTGTATGTGCCTATGGTGTACATGAGTTTTGGATACAAAGGTAGTTAGTGTTTATCGACTAACTGTCACTGTCATTCCAAACCTTGCACTAACCAATGGTGTTGTTACTATTTTATTGACCGGGTTGTCTATGTTTTATCATCACTATCCCCAGTGTATGTGCCTATGGGTGGTACATGAGTTTTGGATACAAAGGTAGTTAGTGTTTATCGACTAAACTGTCACTGTCATTCCAAACCTTGCACTAACCAATGGGGTTGTTACTATTTTAGTTGACCGGTTGTCTATGTTTTATCATCACTATCCCCAGTGTATGTGCCTATGGTGTACATGAGTTTTGGATACAAAGGTAGTTAGTGTTTATCGACTAACTGTCACTGGTCATTCCAAACCTTGGCACTAACCATGGTGTTGTTACTATTTTATTGACCGGTTGTCTATGTTTTATCATCACTATCCCCAGTGTATGTGCCTATGGTGTACATGAGTTTTGGATACAAAGGTAGTTAGTGTTTATCGACTAACTGTCACTGTCATTCCATACCTTGCACTAACCAATGGTGTTGTTACTATTTTATTGGACCGGTTGTCTATGTTTATCATCACTATCCCCAGTGTATGTGCCTAAGGTGTACATGAGTTTTGGATACAAAGGTAGTTAGTGTTTATCGACTAACTGTCACTGTCATGCCAAACCTTGCACTAACCAATGGTGGTTGTTACTATTTTATTGACCGGTTTGTCTATGTTTTATCATCACTATCCCCAGTGTATGTGCCTATGGTGTACATGAGTTTTGGATACAAAGGTAGTTAGTGTTTATCGACTAACTGTCACTGTCATTCCAAACCTTGCACTAACCAATGGTGTTGTTACTATTTTATTGACCGGTTGTCTATGTTTTATCATCACTATCCCCAGTGTATGTGCCTATGGTGTACATGAGTTTTGGATACAAAGGTAGTTAGTGTTTATCGACTAACTGTCACTGTCATTCCAAACCTTGCACTAACCAATGGTGTTGTTACTATTTTATTGACCGGTTGTCTATGTTTTATCATCACTATCCCCAGTGTATGTGCCTATGGTGTACATGAGTTTTGGATACAAAGGTAGTTGGTGTTTATCGACTAACTGTCACTGTCATTCCAAACCTTGCACTAACCAATGGTGTTGTTACTATTTTATTGACCGGTTGTCTATGTTTTATCATCACTATTCCCAGTGTATGTGCCTATGGTGTACATGAGTTTTGGATACAAAGGTAGTTAGTGTTTATCGACTAACTGTCACTGTCATTCCAAACCTTGCACTAACCAATGGTGTTGTTACTATTTTATTGACCGGTTGTCTATGTTTTATCATCACTATCCCCAGTGTATGTGCCTATGGTGTACATGAGTTTTGGATACAAAGGTAGTTGGTGTTTATCGACTAACTGTCACTGTCATTCCAAACCTTGCACTAACCAATGGTGTTGTTACTATTTTATTGACCGGTTGTCTATGTTTTATCATCACTATTCCCAGTGTATGTGCCTATGGTGTACATGAGTTTTGGATACAAAGGTAGTTAGTGTTTATCGACTAACTGACACTGTCATTCCAAACCTTGCACTAACCAATGGTGTTGTTACTATTTTATTGACCGGTTGTCTATGTTTTATCATCACTATCCCCAGTGTATGTGCCTATGGTGTACATGAGTTTTGGATACAAAGGTAGTTAGTGTTTATCGACTAACTGTCACTGTCATTCCAAACCTTGCACTAACCAATGGTGTTGTTACTATTTTATTGACCGGTTGTCTATGTTTTATCATCACTATCCCCAGTGTATGTGCCTATGGTGTACATGAGTTTTGGATACAAAGGTAGTTGGTGTTTATCGACTAACTGTCACTGTCATTCCAAACCTTGCACTAACCAATGGTGTTGTTACTATTTTATTGACCGGTTGTCTATGTTTTATCATCACTATCCCCAGTGTATGTGCCTATGGTGTACATGAGTTTTGGATACAAAGGTAGTTAGTGTTTATCGACTAACTGTCACTGTCATTCCAAACCTTGCACTAACCAATGGTGTTGTTACTATTTTATTGACCGGTTGTCTATGTTTTATCATCACTATCCCCAGTGTATGTGCCTATGGTGTACATGAGTTTTGGATACAAAGGTAGTTAGTGTTTATCGACTAACTGTCACTGTCATTCCAAACCTTGCACTAACCAATGGTGTTGTTACTATTTTATTGACCGGTTGTCTATGTTTTATCATCACTATCCTCAGTGTATGTGCCTATGGTGTACATGAGTTTTGGATACAAAGGTAGTTAGTGTTTATCGACTAACTGTCACTGTCATTCCAAACCTTGCACTAACCAATGGTGTTGTTACTATTTTATTGACTGGTTGTCTATGTTTTATCATCACTATCCTCAGTGTATGTGCCTATGGTGTACATGAGTTTTGGATACAAAGGTAGTTAGTGTTTATCGACTAACTGTCACTGTCATTCCAAACCTTGCACTAACCAATGGTGTTGTTACTATTTTATTGACCGGTTGTCTATGTTTTATCATCACTATCCCCAGTGTATGTGCCTATGGTGTACATGAGTTTTGGATACAAAGGTAGTTGGTGTTTATCGACTAACTGTCACTGTCATTCCAAACCTTGCACTAACCAATGGTGTTGTTACTATTTTATTGACCGGTTGTCTATGTTTTATCATGACTATTCCCAGTGTATGTGCCTATGGTGTACATGAGTTTTGGATACAAAGGTAGTTAGTGTTTATCGACTAACTGTCATTGTCATTCCAAACCTTGCACTAACCAATGGTGTTGGTACTATTTTATTGACCGGTTGTCTATGTTTTATCATCACTATCCCCAGTGTATGTGCCTATGGTGTACATGAGTTTTGGATACAAAGGTAGTTAGTGTTTATCGACTAACTGTCACTGTCATTCCAAACCTTGCACTAACCAATGGTGTTGTTACTATTTTATTGACCGGTTGTCTATGTTTTATCATCACTATCCCCAGTGTATGTGCCTATGGTGTACATGAGTTTTGGATACAAAGGTAGTTAGTGTTTATCGACTAACTGTCACTGTCATTCCAAACCTTGCACTAACCAATGGTGTTGTTACTATTTTATTGACCGGTTGTCTATGTTTTATCATCACTATCCCCAGTGTATGTGCCTATGGTGTACATGAGTTTTGGATACAAAGGTAGTTAGTGTTTATCGACTAACTGTCACTGTCATTCCAAACCTTGCACTAACCAATGGTGTTGTTACTTGTTTATTGACCGGTTGTCTATGTTTTATCATCACTATCCCCAGTGTATGTGCCTATGGTGTACATGAGTTTTGGATACAAAGGTAGTTGGTGTTTATCGACTAACTGTCACTGTCATTCCAAACCTTGCACTAACCAATGGTGTTGTTACTATTTTATTGACCGGTTGTCTATGTTTTATCATGACTATTCCCAGTGTATGTGCCTATGGTGTACATGAGTTTTGGATACAAAGGTAGTTAGTGTTTATCGACTAACTGTCACTGTCATTCCAAACCTTGCACTAACCAATGGTGTTGTTACTTGTTTATTGACTGGTTGTCTATGTTTTATCATCACTATCCCCAGTGTATGTGCCTATGGTGTACATGAGTTTTGGATACAAAGGTAGTTAGTGTTTATCGACTAACTGTCACTGTCATTCCAAACCTTGCACTAACCAATGGTGTTGTTACTATTTTATTGACCGGTTGTCTATGTTTTATCATCACTATCCCCAGTGTATGTGCCTATGGTGTACATGAGTTTTGGATACAAAGGTAGTTAGTGTTTATCGACTAACTGTCACTGTCATTCCAAACCTTGCACTAACCAATGGTGTTGTTACTATTTTATTGACTGGTTGTCTATGTTTTATCATCACTATCCTCAGTGTATGTGCCTATGGTGTACATGAGTTTTGGATACAAAGGTAGTTAGTGTTTATCGACTAACTGTCACTGTCATTCCAAACCTTGCACTAACCAATGGTGTTGTTATTATTTTATTGACCGGTTGTCTATGTTTTATCATCACTATCCCCAGTGTATGTGCCTATGGTGTACATGAGTTTTGGATACAAAGGTAGTTGGTGTTTATCGACTAACTGTCACTGTCATTCCAAACCTTGCACTAACCAATGGTGTTGTTACTATTTTATTGACCGGTTGTCTATGTTTTATCATGACTATTCCCAGTGTATGTGCCTATGGTGTACATGAGTTTTGGATACAAAGGTAGTTAGTGTTTATCGACTAACTGTCATTGTCATTCCAAACCTTGCACTAACCAATGGTGTTGGTACTATTTTATTGACCGGTTGTCTATGTTTTATCATGACTATTCCCAGTGTATGTGCCTATGGTGTACATGAGTTTTGGATACAAAGGTAGTTAGTGTTTATCGACTAACTGTCATTGTCATTCCAAACCTTGCACTAACCAATGGTGTTGGTACTATTTTATTGACCGGTTGTCTATGTTTTATCATCACTATCCCCAGTGTATGTGCCTATGGTGTACATGAGTTTTGGATACAAAGGTAGTTAGTGTTTATCGACTAACTGTCATTGTCATTCCAAACCTTGCACTAACCAATGGTGTTGGTACTATTTTATTGACCGGTTGTCTATGTTTTATCATCACTATCCCCAGTGTATGTGCCTATGGTGTACATGAGTTTTGGATACAAAGGTAGTTAGTGTTTATCGACTAACTGTCACTGTCATTCCAAACCTTGCACTAACCAATGGTGTTGTTACTATTTTATTGACCGGTTGTCTATGTTTTATCATCACTATCCCCAGTGTATGTGCCTATGGTGTACATGAGTTTTGGATACAAAGGTAGTTAGTGTTTATCGACTAACTGTCACTGTCATTCCAAACCTTGCACTAACCAATGGTGTTGTTACTATTTTATTGACCGGTTGTCTATGTTTTATCATCACTATCCCCAGTGTATGTGCCTATGGTGTACATGAGTTTTGGATACAAAGGTAGTTAGTGTTTATCGACTAACTGTCACTGTCATTCCAAACCTTGCACTAACCAATGGTGTTGTTACTATTTTATTGACCGGTTGTCTATGTTTTATCATCACTATCCCCAGTGTATGTGCCTATGGTGTACATGAGTTTTGGATACAAAGGTAGTTGGTGTTTATCGACTAACTGTCACTGTCATTCCAAACCTTGCACTAACCAATGGTGTTGTTACTATTTTATTGACCGGTTGTCTATGTTTTATCATCACTATTCCCAGTGTATGTGCCTATGGTGTACATGAGTTTTGGATACAAAGGTAGTTAGTGTTTATCGACTAACTGTCATTGTCATTCCAAACCTTGCACTAACCAATGGTGTTGGTACTATTTTATTGACCGGTTGTCTATGTTTTATCATCACTATTCCCAGTGTATGTGCCTATGGTGTACATGAGTTTTGGATACAAAGGTAGTTAGTGTTTATCGACTAACTGTCATTGTCATTCCAAACCTTGCACTAACCAATGGTGTTGTTACTATTTTATTGACCGGTTGTCTATGTTTTATCATCACTATTCCCAGTGTATGTGCCTATGGTGTACATGAGTTTTGGATACAAAGGTAGTTAGTGTTTATCGACTAACTGTCATTGTCATTCCAAACCTTGCACTAACCAATGGTGTTGGTACTATTTTATTGACCGGTTGTCTATGTTTTATCATCACTATCCCCAGTGTATGTGCCTATGGTGTACATGAGTTTTGGATACAAAGGTAGTTAGTGTTTATCGACTAACTGTCATTGTCATTCCAAACCTTGCACTAACCAATGGTGTTGGTACTATTTTATTGACCGGTTGTCCATGTTTTATCATCACTATCCCCAGTGTATGTGCCTATGGTGTACATGAGTTTTGGATACAAAGGTAGTTAGTGTTTATCGACTAACTGTCACTGTCATTCCAAACCTTGCACTAACCAATGGTGTTGTTACTATTTTATTGACCGGTTGTCTATGTTTTATCATCACTATCCCCAGTGTATGTGCCTATGGTGTACATGAGTTTTGGATACAAAGGTAGTTAGTGTTTATCGACTAACTGTCACTGTCATTCCAAACCTTGCACTAACCAATGGTGTTGTTACTATTTTATTGACCGGTTGTCTATGTTTTATCATCACTATCCCCAGTGTATGTGCCTATGGTGTACATGAGTTTTGGATACAAAGGTAGTTAGTGTTTATCGACTAACTGTCACTGTCATTCCAAACCTTGCACTAAACAATGGTGTTGTTACTATTTTATTGACCGGTTGTCTATGTTTTATCATCACTATCCCCAGTGTATGTGCCTATGGTGTACATGAGTTTTGGATACAAAGGTAGTTAGTGTTTATCGACTAACTGTCACTGTCACTCCAAACCTTGCACTAACCAATGGTGTTGTTACTATTTTATTGACCGGTTGTCTATGTTTTATCATCACTATCCCCAGTGTATGTGCCTATGGTGTACATGAGTTTTGGATACAAAGGTAGTTGGTGTTTATCGACTAACTGTCACTGTCATTCCAAACCTTGCACTAACCAATGGTGTTGTTACTATTTTATTGACCGGTTGTCTATGTTTTATCATCACTATTCCCAGTGTATGTGCCTATGGTGTACATGAGTTTTGGATACAAAGGTAGTTAGTGTTTATCGACTAACTGTCACTGTCATTCCAAACCTTGCACTAACCAATGGTGTTGTTACTATTTTATTGACCGGTTGTCTATGTTTTATCATCACTATCCCCAGTGTATGTGCCTATGGTGTACATGAGTTTTGGATACAAAGGTAGTTAGTGTTTATCGACTAACTGTCACTCACATTCTAAACCTTGCACTAACCAATGGTGTTGTTACTATTTTATTGACCGGTTGTCTATGTTTTATCATCACTATCCCCAGTGTATGTGCCTATGGTGTACATGAGTTTTCGATACAAATGTAGTTAGTGTTTATCGACTAACTGTCACTGTCATTCCAAACCTTGCACTAACCAATGGTGTTGTTACTATTTTATTGACTGGTTGTCTATGTTTTATCATCACTATCCTCAGTGTATGTGCCTATGGTGTACATGAGTTTTGGATACAAAGGTAGTTAGTGTTTATCGACTAACTGTCACTGTCATTCCAAACCTTGCACTAACCAATGGTGTTGTTACTATTTTATTGACTGGTTGTCTATGTTTTATCATCACTATCCCCAGTGTATGTGCCTATGGTGTACATGAGTTTTGGATACAAAGGTAGTTAGTGTTTATCGACTAACTGTCACTGTCATTCCAAACCTTGCACTAACCAATGGTGTTGTTACTATTATTGTTATTACTACTATTGTTAGTACTACTTAACAGAAGTTTTTTTCTAGAACGTATTTATTCAAAGTAGTGTCTCCCTATTAATTAAACCATTATTTATAAATATGGCCTAACTGGAGTTCAGTCATAAACGTGTTATATTTGTAAATATGGCCTAACTGGAGTTCAGTCATAAACGTGTTATATTTGTAAATCATTAGGCATATATATTCTTCTTAATCATCTCATTTTTAGACAATTAAAGAGACAAAATCTGTTTAGAACTGAAATAAAGGGATTCTTGAAAATGGATTTAAAAGACATTACAAATAATTTTACTTTCTGTAGTCAAATGCATTTTTAAGTCGTAGTTTTCTCATTACTTCATAAACAAACATAATAAAATGGCAACAAAATTTACACCATTTTATGGTTTAAATTAAAAAAAAAAACATTCTTGCTTTTGAAAAGATAACTGTTTAACCTGCTCCACAATTAACAATAATTTATTCAGGTAACTGACCTTTATTCCCACCGAACAAGTTTTCAATAACACCATAGTTGAATTTTAATAACGGGGATTTATAATGTAACAAGCCATTAATTAGCTACATGTTGTGTAATGCCTACGGGTTAAAGGGAAAAGGTTATGTAAGAGCCTATTACGGGAGAAATAGGCAACCATAGTGGGTTCCGCGCCCCAGTCCTAATTACAGGCAAGCAAGGTTCCACCTGTAACGTAATTTGCTGGTTTTTATTACACTATGCATTATTCGTATAGTGTAATTAGCTTTATTATTGATTGTAATATACAATTACAAACAATAATAATTCATATATGTATGGCTTTATGGCTTGAATTAAATATGTACAAGCCTAAAAGTACTAAGAATACAATCATACACGAATACAATAACCTTCTCACAGATTTTTTTAAACATGATTTTAGCTTATTAAACATATTTTAGGTATAATGTACACTATATCAATATCAACTACTATATAAATAACAAAAATATAGCGAATTCAGGATAAACTTGCCATCAAATTGTTGTAAAAAATAATTTACCCGTAGTAATATCGATCTGAGTCAATCAATTTTTTACTATCTACAAATTTAAGCCCAGACTGAGATTTATAAAATCTTTTTTATCAGACAAATCTTTAAAATAATGTAGGGTATTGTATAGTCACCAACCATTGCATTAATACAAATAAATGTTGATGTAAGAAACATATTTGTATATATCTTTGATATCACAAAATGGGATGGTTAATGCACTTATAATAATAATAATTTATTTATTTCCTCTTTGTAATACAAGTAAGTAAAATACATAACTTGCTTGGAATTAATAACCACCAAATCAAGTATACGGTGGTTATGAAAAAAAAAAAAAAAAAAAAAAACAAATGTTACAAATTAATTATAAGTCCACGTAGTCTTCCTTTGCAAATTGCACTTGTCTTCAGCGGCATATGCAGCGCATGCTTATAAATAATATTGCAATATAACAATACAACAATATAACAATATAACAACATAACAATATAACAATATAATAATATAACAATATAACAATAAAACAATAAAACAATAAATATTACAATCGAACAACAGCTTTCACTTGTAATTAGACTACTAGTATTTAGTGACCATCCAAAAAGTTTTGATAGATCGATTATTGACTATGATATGTACAACTAACAGTTAAAATTATCTTACAATAGTAAAGAACAGATTAATGTCACATGTATCGTTGAGCCAATTTTTAAGTTCCTTACAAAATATTGATAAATTAAAACTGTTTTTTATTTCAATAGGCAACAGGTTGAAACATTTTGGACCCAAGTAAACAAAAGTCTTAGAGAAGAATGACTTATTAATTCTAGGTCTTACAAAATTCTGTTGGCTGGTACTTCTGGTTGTGTAATGTAGGTTCTCTGTTCCCCTGTTGCCACTTTTTTTATAAAACATTCTTAAAACTTTGAAAATGAATAGGTTTTTTATTGGTAGTATTCTTAAATTTTTAAAATGTAAAGCGGTATTTTCCCTATGACATTTAAACAGTAATATTCGAACAAAATATTTCTGAGTTACAAAGATTTTATTGATTAAGTTTTCGTGAGTCCCACCCCAGAATTCTATCCCATACTGAAGACGTGATTGAATTAATGAAAAGTACAGGTTTTCAATAAATTTTGGCTGCAAAAGTTTCTTAAAAAATAAAAAGCGCGAATTGATTTTCTGATTTCAGCGTGTAAATTGTTGATGTGGCTTTTAAAAGTGATTTTGTCGTCCAAATGAATACCCAAATATTTGATTTCTTTCACTTGTTCAACCGATT
The DNA here is from genome assembly GCA_035578905.1 of Stictocephala bisonia. Taxonomy (NCBI): domain Eukaryota; kingdom Metazoa; phylum Arthropoda; class Insecta; order Hemiptera; family Membracidae; genus Stictocephala; species Stictocephala bisonia. Next base: position 197,678 of record JAQJVL010000951.1, on the reverse strand, counting down.
CACAACTACAGTTGTTGATATTACAGCAAATGTGGTATTTAAAGCTATGATTAAAATTAAAACCGGTTAAATCAAAGTTAACTATTTTGGTTTTCGAGACATTAATTACCATACAGTTTTTCTCACACCATTTCCTCAATAGTGCCAAGTCATGGGTTATAAAATTGGAAATTTCTAGCCAGTCAGTACTTGAATACGTGAAAGATATGTCGTCAGCGAAGGCTATAATTTTACCGCAAAATGGTTCTAACAACAAATCATTTATAAATAAAGAAAATAAATCAGCAGAAATTACAGATCCCTGAGGGACACCAATTTTAACTTCTTTTTCACCGCTTAAATTGTTTTTCACACGGACTTGTTGTATTCGATTTTCTAAAAATGTTCGGAACCAATTAAGAGCTGGACCTCTAACTCCCGCAGCCTCTAACTTTACGAGCAGTAGGTCATGATTAACTAGATCGAAGGCTTTTTTAAAATCAACAAAAAGAGCAGAAACTTTATTACTACTGTTTAGATTTTCAATAACATTACGTAAAAGAACTTCAATTGCATCTTCAGTGCTCTTGCCTTTTTTGAAACCAAATTGACTTAGAGAAAAAAATTTAGTAGTTTCCAAAAAATTTAATAATCTTGATCTCATTAATTTCTCAAATAATTTAGAAAATATTGAAAGTAAAGCCACTGGTCGATATTGTTCGATAGAATCAGAGTTCCCTTTTTTTAAAAATTGGCACAATTACAGCTTTCTTTAACAATTCGGGAAATTTCCCATTTACAAAACTACTATTAATTATTCGAGATAATGGTTCAGAAATTGTATGAATAATACGTTTTAAAAAGTAAACATTAAATTGGTCAAAACCAGAAGACTTCTTGTTCTGCATATTTAAAATAACTTTTTCAACTTCATATTTGCTGACATAACTGAGAAATAAAGACTTAGGCTGTACTCTTAAATTAAGATTATCTTGTACATGAAAATTAGATGAATGGTCATTAACAACATTTAAGAAGTAGTCGTTAAAAGTGTTTGCAATCTCCTTATCATCAGTTATTTCTTTACCATCTACTACTAACTTATCAACTACTTTACATTTACCTCCTAGCAATGAATTTATTAATCGCCAGTTATTAGCTGGTCTGTTACCACATTCTTGAAATTTATTTGTATAGTACTGTTGCTTTTTTAAATCTATATCTGAAGCCAGTTTGTGTTTAAAGTTATTATAGTAGTTTTTAAAAGCATGATCATAAGGTCTACGTTTGCACTGGTTGTACAATTTATTTCTCAATTTGATTCGTTTTAGCAAATAACTATCTATCCAAAGGACATTTTATAGGCTAGCCAAAGGACATTTTTTCTCCTTTTGAAGTTGTTCAGGAGTTACGTACTATTTAAGGAGGCTTGGGAGTTAGTATTTTAAGTATGTTCTGTGAGGTCAGGCACTAACGTAGGATCTAAAAGAATTAAGTTTTATTTCATAGTGAAATTAGTGTAATAAACAGGCCTAATGTGCAAAAACAAGGTAAGATGCGTTCAATATTTTGAGATGGAAAGTTAGCCCCACCACATGAAGAATGTTCGTTATTTGAGTTATTTTTACAACCTCATATTAAAAGTGCTGAATATATTTTACTTTTATTATTTATTAGCTTGATAGTGGTTGAATATTGTAACTAATGCTATGGTTTCATCCCTTAAAGAATTTTATAGAGATAATAAAGATAAGTAAGAATATATTTCAATAATTTAGAATTTGCAAGACAAGTAGAACTTAAAATACCAGTAACCTGCTATTTTCTTCCATAAGTTTTATGGAGTTAGGACCAAACCCATCAGAGTATGTTGTTTTCACACCTAACACTAGAAAGTTACTATCTAACATATCACACACGAATGAAAAGTGCTGCATAATTAGTGTTCAAAACAAACAAAACTATGATTACTGTAATTGATAATCATAGTTTTCTTTCTGCGTGGCAAAAAAGGAATACATATTCTGCGTGTGAGGCCGTATTGAATTTATTACATTCCTCTGCTTTTATAATCTAAAACATAACGGTGAATAAACTTGAAAAGCTGGTATTTTTTCATATTTTTTATTAATTTATTTAACGTTTTCACCACCCTCAGCAAAGCTTACGTATTGGTAACTTGCATACCTGAAATACGTACGTACAGGTAACTTGCATACCCAAATTACATACTTACTGGTAACTTGCGTACCCAAATTACGTAAGTACTGGTAACTTGCATACCCAAAGTACGTACGTACTGGTAGCTTGCATACCCAAAGTACGTACGTACAGGTAACTTGCATACCCAAATTACATACTTACTGGTAACTTGCATACCCAAATTACGTACGTACTGGTAACTTGCATACCCGAAGTACGTACGTACTGGTGAATTGCATACCCAAAGTACGTACGTACTGGTAACTTGCATACCTGAATTACGTACATATTGGTAACTTGCATACCCGAATTACGTACGTACTGGTAACTTGCATACCCGAATTACGAACGTACTGGTAACTTGCATACCTAAAGTACGTACGTACTGGTAATTTGCATACCCGAATTACGTACGTACTGGTAACTTGCATACCTGAATTACGTACGTACTGGTAACTTGCATAACCGAATTTTCGAAATTTTAACTTAAGCGCAACCCGGAGTCAAAACTCCGGGAGCAACAAAATAGAATTTTTGTCTTATTTGTGTCAGCAATTCTAAATCTTAATTTTCTTCACAATGAGCACGTTGAACAAGCAATCAAGGGAAATGTGGTATTAAAGGCTTAGCATAAGTTTTATTACAGAGTACAAAATGTATAATTTTAATAATTTTTTATACTTGGTCAGAGGGATCGTTCTGATTATGGCAATGAGAGTGGTTCCCTGATATTAAAACGACTGCCACTGAGAATGTTGAATAACCACGTACAATTAAGTATAAATATGGTCGTCAAGTCTTTGTATAAAATACAAACCTTTTGTTATATGGTTTCTTGTATTAACTATGTAATCACTAGACACAGAGTGCGAAACAGAAATATGGTGTTGTGGGTTTCATAACAAAACGTTATTTGATATCAGCACCGTGTTAAATTTCCTATAAATTTGTATTTCGAGTAACTGTCAGAATAACAGTTATTGATTATTACAGAATGGTTCCATTGTGGCTTGCCAATCAGCCGAAAATCAGACCAATATTATGACAGCAACATAATAGACAGAATAATTCACAAGAAAAAAGCCTATGTCCCAAATACGCCCAAAGATAATAAGAAATTTGTCACACTAACATGTAATAATTGGCTTAACTATGAAACCCACAATATTTTTAAAAACCATGATTATAGTTGCTTACAAAAACTCTAACAAACTAGAAAATATTATAAACTCCAGGAAATAACAACAATGATGACAAATTTGATAACAGTGGGATTTACAAGTTAAATTGTAGCGATTGTCCAAAATACTACTTAATAAAAACGGGAAGATTCGTTTTAAAGTATACCTTCCAAAAAAAAAAACTGTCAACCTAAAAGTTGAACTATGCAGAACATCTAATACAGTGTGGACATAAATAATTCCATTTCAAACAACTTACAAATAATACACAAGTGCAAGAAAAGGTATGTCCACACTTGAGAATTATGAAATTTATACGTGAACCAGATAATGTTCTAAATGATAAAATCAACACCCAAGGAAATGCAATACACCAGGAAAGAAGCAATGACGTCACGGGGCAAAATACACCATGACAACAAAAATCAACTGTGTTTACTAATTTATTCATCTTGTGTGCAAAATATGTTTTATATTAATGTTCAAAAAGCTACTTAGTCCCCTAGATGCCTGATGACGTCACTGTGTTGACGAAACGCGTCGCAACTTAACAGCGATAAGGAGCGCCAGAATGTACGTTTAATATTATGTCGTTCGGATTCCACGTAAAGCTGTAGGTTCCTTAGTTGCCCTGGCTATTGGTATAGTAATCAATGGCTCTTTCTCAGGACAAGTCAAATTCAGTTAGTAGCCAGATTACACAGGTCATCCACACTCGTGCTACACTCATTTGAATTTATACTACACTCGTGCTACATCATTTATATTCGCCTTAAAATACGCACAAAGTTGTTTCGGCGTCTCATATAAGAATATTAAATGTGAGAATATGTGCGTATTAACATTTTTTGTAACATGTTATTAGTTTTTTCCGCCAATTATCTAGTGTAATAGTTAACGTTGTTTCAAAATAATCAAATAACAATGTATTTTTGTGTTTGTGTATCAACAAGATTTCCCAAATTCATATAAAAGATTTAAATTCCAACATAAAGGTAAACAGTATAATGTAATGACAATGAGTACATAAAAAAATTAGTATATTAGCCATTTCAAACATGGCGAAGTTTTTTGTTGGCCTGATAATACTTAATACAAGAAAAAAACAGTTGATAGTGCACTTATAATTTACCAACAAATATATATTATTTGTGATTAATATATGCAGGTGGAAGGTGAAGCACAGCCTTAAGAGTTTTGTTTTGCATTATTAATTAAACTCATTTGTTGTGTAAAGTGTAACAAAGAGGAAACTTCTAAAATAATCTCCCCCCCCCCCCGTATAAAGATTATGCTCATCGGCCTGTAAGTGTTCTTAAATTTGAGAAACCTACGACCTCTCACATAAACATAGAGAGGGTAGGGCCATCTTTGTCATTACTGTGAAATACTTGAAGCAAAATTTTTACAACTATTTACAATTTATCACAATTTACAACACACTATAATATATAGCCTAAAAAAAGGCCCATATTTACACCAATAAAAAAGTAATTCCTTATATACATAATCATTATTCTGTTTTTTATTCCTAATAAAGTGAGCGGAGATAAAGTGTCAACTCTTTAATTTCTGCAAACGTTCAAAGAGAACTTTTAATAATCCTTCTCCAAAGGGAAATGAACATTAAATATCGACGTAATCAGTCCAGCCTTAAAATCTACTTCAAGGTTAACACTTTGAAGTAGATTTTCTGACATTTGCCTTTTCGCAAATAAATTTATTGAACCAATCTACTTTATCTTACTCTAATAATAATTTTCTAGATTCATTGTAAAATATAAAATATTTATAAAACCAACATATTCATTTTAAGAGTCTTTGGGACAATGATTACATTCGTTTTGAACCAGGTTTATACTAGTTTCGTTATAGGGATGTCTTCACTTTTGTTATAGTATTGAAGGGTCATAGATCATTTGTTGCATTATTTATTGACATTATTTATAATCAATGATCCTTTTGAGGCCTTAAGCTGAATTATTTTTGAGATAGATAAAACTAGATGTAGAACAGTTACGGTTTAAAGACCGTTAATAGCCATTTAGCGTTAGTTGTTGGCCTCAATAGAAACTCTCATTCTCCCTCGACAGTCATGCCAACTAGAAAATGATACTCCTGTTTTCTTTTTGGTCGTATTAAAACTTATGTATAGGTTACTGGTGTACGTAGCTGTAATAGTGTTAGACCAATGTAAAATAGATTAAGGTACAAAATATTTTATTTTCAATTTCACAATAGAACTTTACACAACCTTTTCAAAACAACTAATACCGAATGAAAAATATTAGAAAATAATAATAAACATTTTGAAAACATAAATTTACATGTAATGAATAAATGGCTGTTATGCACATGGTAAATCAGCAGCTGTAATTCAATAACATGATATTTTTTAATGCTTGATTTTTTTTTATATAAAGTTTTTAGACTTTACATTTTAGTTAATAGTTAAACAGTTTTCAAAAAAATAATTCCCGTTATTTATATAAATAAACTTCCCAATTTTGATTAACATTCTAACATAACATTGGATACGTGTATTAAATCCTGAGAGGGATGTTTTGGCAGCAAACATCATTAGTGACGCTAGGGAAACAGCGCTATGTTGAATGTTGCCGGTGATGAGGTTTCAAATATATGCAATAGTTGAGGTCTGATATCCTCACTGTTAGTATAGTAAATCTGTGTATCTCCATGTAAAGCTTTATGAATCCCTTCAACGTTTACTGACATAGCAGATAATGCAAATTAAGTTGGTACGACCTGAGACTAATTGACAACTTACATCTAGAAAACCTTAACACGTTGAACTGAAAGCCGTCGTTTTGGAGTAAAAATCTTCAATATAATAAATATTACATTGATAGAAAGTTAATAGTATAAAGGATAATTTTTCTTCCCTCAAGCAATCCCAAGATTTGTATCCAATTGCTTTAGCAGTAATAATTTCAATCGTTCTCATCAACAGACTTACGATTTTCCTATGGTTAAATTTATCTTAAGTTTTTTTGTAGCCTTCGTGACATAAAAGGGCACCCAACTGGTAAATGGGAAAATCTAAAGGTTAATACTATAAAAAATACCAAAATATTACAGCATGTAAAGTCATAGGATGAAGCAGTACCTGAGTACCATCCGGTTTGCAAAATGGAACATCTGCACGTAATTGCAAGAAATATTACAGCATGTAAAGTCATAGGATGAAGCAGTATGGATCAAACGTACCTGAGTACCATCCGGTTTGCAAAATAAATGGAACATCTGCACGTAATTGCAAGAAATAATGTCAATACTTACTGTGAGTAATGGTGAAATTGTTATGGAAGTAGGCCTAATACTATACTTATTGAATGTCTTAAGGGCAGTCCGACTTCCATATAACGTAATGTTAACCAAATGTCACTTTACTATTAAAGTAATAGGCCTAGGTTAATAATTTTTTTTGTTTTGTAGATTGGCTTAATGTCTAGTGACAGACACAAGATTTTGTCTTTATTAGTAAATTTGAATTTTTTTAGGGAATTATAAAAAAAATTGATTTTTTAATTGATTTTTTTTTTATTAATATTTTATATCTCTGCCTACATCTGAAAAAACAGCAAAAGCCTGTGTCAGTCACTAGTATTTATTGATATCTACCTGTAAAAAAAATTGTGAAGATATCTTTATTAGTTCCCGAGATATGTGACATCTCGTTTGAAAAAAGTAAGCTTTCGGAAAACGCGAAAATACGATTGAAGTAACTAATTATAAAGAAAAATTATGGCTTTACTCACTGTCAGTAGTGTCCAGCACTGTAAGAAGGGTTGTCAGGATCTTCTGCTTCAGCATAGAGGTCCTCCAACTTCCTTTTTGCAAGAACTCTGGCTTGACGAATCTTTTTTTCAATGTCTTGTACAGCTTTTTCGGCTTTGTAGACTCGCTCCCAATCAAGACGCCTCATAGCTTTGACCATGTTGAGCCCAGCAGCAAACCCCATATGTTCTAAAACTTTTATTTTGGACAAATAGCCATCATTGTATGATAATACTGCATCAAATACTCCAAAGCTGAGGGTGTCCAGACTTACAAAGGTTCTTTTTGGGACCCGACACCAAATAATATTGTTTAAACTTTCATTGGGGTTTTGAGTCTTCCCTTTTAAACACTTCTTTCACAATGCAGGTTCTGATAGGGCTTTGAATGTAGGCCTAAGTTCTTGCATAATTACACTTGGCAAGTGAAAATGTTCCCTGTGGTCATATGTCTGTTTATTTTTTTTGGCAATATTAAATTTGCACCAAGTATTTTCATCCTTGGGGCAGAGCTGGTGGCAGGGGTTCTCATTATTTGCTAATACATGGAAATATATAGCCCAGACAGCCTGTCTCATGCCTTCTAAATTATTTTGATTCCTCCTAATGGCCAAGCCATAGTAAATTTGAAACTTTTTCACTGCAAGTTCAGTTAGGCGATTTTTTCCGGTAAGCTTTTTACCGTCAGCCAACGGAGTTTTCAATGTGCTTCTCAGGGTCATGAGCCTACTCCCCATGCGCTTTTGCACATGGCCTACACATTCAATTTTGTTTATTTCAACATCTGGGCCATAGGGTTGTGCATCACAAACTGACTTGTAGGCATTAGTATCACCATCTCCCAAGTATTCGAGGTATCGAATGTTGTAGCGTGGAACGGATCTCTCAAATAACTGAACTGCCCCACTTACTTCCATTCCACCGCTAGTTCCCGAATAATTTGCTAAGCAAGAATCAAGATGTTGAGTAGGCTTATTTGGGCACTGGCAATACTTGGACATTACATGAATGTCAAGGACCTTTGCGGTATCGGCTGATGTCAGAGAGACTATTCCGTTCGGTGAAACGTGGCCTCTCTTCTGCCAGGAGCCATCTAAAGCTACACACAAATCTCTGTTGTTTTCATTTACTGTGACTGCCTCGTCTACAGCAGCCTTCATTGAGTCATTACATACAGTTTGTACTGCAACCCTTAGAATGTCCTCAAATTTTTTATACTTAGTAGGCGGTGGCGGGAGGTTCATCATACCACAAAAAGTGCGAGCCGATGTATAACCTTTACCTATAACGCGCATACCGTATACAAGCCTAAGGTTCAAGTTGTAGTAAATATGCTCAGTTGAACCATTTTCATCAGGTTTAGGCCTAGTTATCTTACTGCAGTTCATTACTTTCAAGTTATGATCACAACTTAGGCAGGTGATACTAAATTCAGTAGCTAAGTCAATCGCAGATGTTTTTGATAGGCTAAGGGAACTATGGCATAACCTGCAGACAGCTACTTCAGTAAAAATATTTTTCAGAATACTTACATCAAATATTTCATATTCCAGACTTTCATTTTTGATGTTATATACAGAGAAGTTATAGTCTAGTTTCTCCTTTGATCTTGAAGATGTGCTTGGTTTAGAAGATGAAATAGGCCTAGGCTCATCTGGGGTTTGAGGTTTAGATTTCCCAACAATCTTTCTAGCTTTGAAAGCATGTCTCCTGTTTCCAATTTTCTTTTTATTAGCCATAATAATTATTTAAAACAATCACTACGACAACAATCACTATGACAACAACACTAGAACAAACAATACAATTACACACATTTCACATTAGCTACCACTTTTCAATAACAACAACACAAACACTCAAAAAACTGACAGCAGAAGTAAACAACAAAAAAACATACTTTGCAAGCAGAGTAGGCAACTGTAGAAACCTAAATCACAGCAACAAACACAACCAAATCATTACTATATGTAGTGTATGCGCGCCGCAAACTACTGCAGGCTCCAAAACTTCGCCTCAAACGCTGTGCAGACCTACTTATTTCATTTTTTTACAGCATGATGTAGTTTTATTATCCTTAAGTGTTATATATCATTGGATTTAGGACATTTCAAAGAAAAATAATCAATAAAAAACAGAAATTAAGAAAAAAATAAATTTTTTCAGGTCAGACTGTTAAATCACGAGCGCACTTAATCGGTTAATTTCAACTTTAAATTTACAAATAATGTATTATCCATATTCGGGGGAAGTTAGACAAGTGTCATGTGTTTTAGATAACAAAGCATAATGGTTGGCTATACATTTTAATATAATTACATTTACATTTTGTTGTTAAATTGGATATTATTACATTTACATAAGGTAACATCTGAGTTTAAAGTGGAACTCGTAACACACGTCTGTGGCAACGTAAACAGCTTTGATGTAATAAAATTAATTGTAGGGGTATTTCACATACAAAACTAATATTGTTTTTCCGATGACCCTATAAGAAATGGCGACCTAAAATGTGTGGAGAATTTTAGATAAACAAAATACTGCCGATGGTCGTTGCTGGCAGATCGTGGTATGACGTACTATGTCCGTTGTCCCTTACATTACAATGTACAATGTAGGAATTACATACATAAAAGCTGTAAGAGTACTGCTAATTGTTTATTTATGTCCTGACTTGAAATCATATCGCCCATACAGAAAAAACTACGAAGACCTTTCGAATGCTACAACCAATGGCAAGACTATAAAAGCCAGCTCCTTTACGACTTGCATTGGTGCCAATATTCAGTTTTCTAAATACACCACTATTATAAGCCTAATCTCCTTGTTTGATATGTGAATTTAAATTATGGTCTTGTTGTTGGACGTTCTTGTTGTTTTTATTGTACTTTACTTTTATTTTTCAATTGTAGTTTTTTTAAACATTTCAAATTCTTTAAGTAGATATCTGCATCAACAAGTAATTATTGTATCGTTTACCAAACGCAGTACTCTTGGCAACACTGCGCGTCAGTGCAACACTCAAATTCCACTAATCGTGGTTATGAAAAGTCAGGAAATTCATTAAATAAATTATGTAATGACTAATGACATCATGCGACCCTTTCTCACTCAGACGACTATGCGGCTGTTGTAAAACTTTTAAAATAATGATTAAAATGTATAGTTAAAAATTGCCACATTTACTAATAAAATAACTGCAAAATTTGACGGGAAAATCTCCCCCATGACAATATTAGTCATTTTATTAGACAAGTTGTTGTTTACGATCACATAAACATTTATCAACCAATGTTTCTGACAGATGCCATATTCTCTGTTGATGGTGATTGAGATAGTAAACTAAACTTCAACTGTCAATAAACAGAACCTAAGCAATCAAAGTTGTGCAATCACATTTATATAACTGTGCACTAAGGTATTGAAAGTATGTAGGATGTTCAAATGAGGGAGACAAAGGTAGTTGGACGTTTGCCATCATTACGTGAAAATTACCAATCACGATGTTTCGATTTGTTAAAACCCAAACCTTTTTCAAGTGCTAAAAACTAAATTAATAGTGTTTTTCAGGTACCACATATTTATTTTATTTATGATTAGTTAATGTAATCTTATTTCAGTCTGATTTGAATATTAATTTGTGTTTTAACATTTTTTTGTTGATATCGTGACATTAACAGCGCATAATTGGTTATATTATTTTAACCCTGTTAACATTTTTATATTTAACAGAAGTTCATTTTGTTGTAGACAATTATTAAAGTAGATAAGTTTATTAGTTTAAGAACGTAGTTTTATAACATGTTTGTGTAGATGTAATTTAGTTTTTAGCACTTGAAAAAGGTTTGGGTTTTACCAAATCGAAACGTCGTGATTTGTAATTTTCACGTAATGATGGCACATGTTCAACTACCTTTGTCTACCTCATCTGATACTCCATCATTAACAAATTTCAAAAACAAAGGATACTCAAGATCAAAATACAGAACTACATTTCGAATTACAATAACAAGCTAACAATCAGTATGAATCCTGGGAAAATAGTAAATTAAAGCCATACCAAACTTCTGAAAAGGTAAACTAAATAACAAATTTGGTTGTATCTTATGTAGTTATACATTAGTTTGAACATTCTATCTTTAGTAGTTTTTAAGTTAATCAGAATTAAGTTTAGAAATTTAGGCATGTAGGCTAATACAGTTTTTTTAAAGTTTGATGTACAATTACTTTTTTTTAATGGTAATAAGCACAGAACATTTTCTAACATAGATTACAAAAACTTTATTTATGAAAAACAAATCATGTAAGTTAAAATAAAACAGAAATAAGAGAAAAAAAATTAAATTGATAAAGTATAATACATTGCTATGTATAGATTTATTTCATTCTTTGTCCAGGAATCATGCTGAAACCTTTTGCTAGCTATCACTCACTAAATAAACAAACCTGCTAATGTTTATATGACATGTTTTCATTATTTTTATTAGTAGAATGAGCTGTGGAATTGGTGTAGTAAATCATCCCTATTAATCGCCTTATTTTTAATTGTTGTTATTACAATAATAAGTATGAAATCTGACTAACACTGAGTACTAATATTGTTATAATTGTCATTCAGATTTACTCATTCCGCCACGAATATTTTAATACATATCGATATAACACCATTGATTTTAAATCGATATTTCATGAAGAAACTTTTTGATAGGACCGTTCAACATCCTTTGGCTCTTCACACATCCCTCAAGAACTTATACTATTGTGTATATGATGTTTAGAGTAAGCAACAATTACATCTCTTTTTATATAATAAACGACTAATTATAGCTCTTCTTACAAATGTGGCTTATAATATGTACTAAACGTGTTTGTCTTTGACGTCCATGATGAGCTCAGCCTGTAATTTGTTCATTTTACCATTACAGTAAGTGGTTAGTGTTTCGTGGTCCCCCCTACATCACACGCTGTTGGATAAGTTGAATATGTTTTCTATTTATTAATCCACTCTGTACATTGTTTATTAACATTGTTATAATATTTTGCACTGTGTATTTTTTACTTCATATTATGTTGTATACTTTGTCATAACTGTGTTATGTGTGGTAGTTAATATGAAGACGTAACTTTCTTAACACTCATAATGTATAAGCATGTAGTTTTGAAGGGTTTTATTAAATTACCATAGTTGTATTGAGAAAAGCAACAAGTTTTAAATGTATGTTCACATTTAGAAAGCAACGCCTTAAAACGACAGGAGTTTTGTATCTGTTGAAACGTTGTGTTTGCTTCTTAAAACGACAGGAGTTTTGTATCTGTTGAAACGTTGTGTTTGCTTCTTAAAACACTCGTTTGAAATCTCCGACAGTTTTATCATTCATGAACTACCCAATGCCAACAAATAATATGATCAAATAGCCAATGATACGCTTTAATTTACCCACAAAAGGTTTAAAATTACCTGAGTACTGTTCAGTACCACTCTATGTGTAAGGGTATGCGGGTGGGTAAATACCTTTGTACGCGTATAAGAGGGCAAGTGGATCAAAACCACTGAACGTGTATGAGTGGGCAGGTGGGTTAATAGCACTTTACTTGTATGGGTGGCTAGAGGGGTCAAGATCAGTCTAAGTATATGAGTGGGCGGGTGGGGCATAGGGGTGGTGGTAGGTGAGTGTGTCAATACCACAGTCCATGTTTCGTTAGACAGGTGGGTCGATACCACTGTACCTGTATTTCTGGAGGGGTGGATCAATATAATTGCACGTGTATGGGTGGGTGAGTCAATACTAATCTTCGTGTATAGATGGGTGGGTGGGTAAATTTACTGTACGTGTAGGATTGGGAAGGTGGGTCAATGAAAGCGTCATAATGTGGTACTAAAAGATGGTCCATTATTGGTTGGAATGATCTTCGAAACTCATTATCAAGTAATTAAACATTAATATCATATTTCCCACATGTTTTTCTTGTGTTTCCCACATGTATTTCCCTATCTTCGTCGCTTCTTGTATGGTGACAAGTTCTCCTTTTGCCGCCAACACACGTGCGGTTGCCTGGACAGTTTTTTAAAACAGACGATAAATCACTGTTCTATCGTGTCCATGTTACTGTTTATTCATTTGTATATGTGTGTTATACAAACGACGACGTTTTACCACACAAGAAGTGATGAACATGAATGCTTCCTGATGTGAACCTCTGAGTTTGGAAACCATTGGTCATTCTAACCAGTACTGAATAACTTAGCAATGCCCAGGTAACTTTTAATGGCTAACAAAAACTATCATACAACAACTGTACACAAGTTGGAGCAAAACTATGAACATACAGTAATTATGCTAACTGACTAATACATGTAGATGAACCAGTATAACAGCTGATTAGAACCAAGTATCAACAATAACAATACTAGGTGGGGAATGTCATGAACGCATTACGTAAATTATTCCAAAGGTCCATTAGGAAGACTTAAGTATCTAGTTTACGTTTACTACGACTAGGGTTAAAGCGGGGCCTACGTAAACTATCGGGCTTCCATGTTGTTCCCCCACCACTAGTGTAACGTCAGGGTGAGCGGCGAATCACACACAAACACAAGATGAGCTTTCTTCATTCACTGCCTTATTAATGTGTGTGTGTGTGTGTGTGTGCCTTATCAACAATATTGACAGTTCACGTACTACGGTTTATCTGGGTTACTGTTACTGCTACAGTTGTTTACGTAGGCCCGGGCCTGAGACACCCTTTAGTACAGCCGCACCGCCCTTTCTGTCACACACAAACACAAGACGAGCTTCCTTCATTCACTGCCTTATTAATATGTGTTCAACAATATTGACAGTTCCAACCTACGGTTGAACTGGGTTACTGTTATTACTACGGTTGTTTACGTAGGCCCGGGCCTGAGTCACCCTTAGTACTGCCGCGCCGCCCTTTCTGTCACACGCAAACACAAGACGAGCTTCCTTCATTCATTGCCTTAATAATATGTGTTCAACAATATTGACAGTTCATGTACTACGGTTTAACTGGATGACTGTTACTACTACAGTTGTTTACGTAGGCCCGGGCCTGAGACACTCTTCGGTACTGCCACGCTTAAACACAAGACGAGCTTCCTTCATTCATTACCTTAATAATATGTGTTCAACAATATTGACAGGTCATGTACTACGGTTTAACTGGATGACTGTTACTACTACAGTTGTTTACGTAGGCCCGGGCCTGAGTCACCCTTAGTACTGCCGCGCCGCCCTTTCTGTCACACGCAAACACAAGACGAGCTTCCTTCATTCATTGCCTTAATAATATGTGTTCAACAATATTGACAGTTCATGTACTACGGTTTAACTGGGCTACTGTTACTACTACAGTTGTTTACGTAGGCCCGGGCCTGAGTCACCCTTAGTACTGCCGCGCCGCCCTTTCTGTCACACGCAAACACAAGACGAGCTTCCTTCATTCATTGCCTTAATAATATGTGTTCAACAATATTGACAGTTCATGTACTACGGTTGAACTGGGTTACTGTTATTACTACGGTTGTTTACGTAGGCCCGGGCCTGAGACACCCTTTAGTATTGGGGCGCCGCTCTGTCTGTCATTCACATACATAAGACGAGCTTCCTTCATTCACTGCCTTAATAATATGTGTTCAACAATATTGACAGTTCATGTACTATGGTTTAACTGGATGACTGTTACTGCTACAGTTGTTTACGTAGGCCCGGGCCTGAGACACCCTTAGTACTGCCGCGCCGCCCTTTCTGTCACACGCAAACACAAGACGAGCTTCCTTCATTCACTGCCTTAATAATATGTGTTCAACAATATTGACAGTTCATGTACTATGGTTTAACTGGATGACTGTTACTGCTACAGTTGTTTACGTAGGCCCGGGCCTGAGTCACCCTTAGTACTGCCGCGCCGCCCTTTCTGTCACACGCAAACACAAGACGAGCTTCCTTCATTCATTGCCTTAAGGGGATTCAGCACCCTTGCAACATTTTTTTTTATATTTAATTTTGCATGGGATTTTTTTATTGTTGTTTGTTCATAGAGTCCTAACATACATAAAAACGTTTTTAAAAAAAAAATTTAACTTAACATTACCAAAAAAATAACTTTTTTTCAGAAAAATGGTAATTTAATAAAAATGTTATTCTGAAAAAACTACTTGGTCAAAATAGATGATTTTGGTGTTAAATGAAAGGTATTTTTATGTTTAAAAAATTTATGTATTTTCATAATTGTATCTACAGAAACATTGTTTTTTAAAATTATTTTTTTCAACTTATAAAAAAACTTTTACAACATTTTAAAAAACATTTTTTTTACAAAACACCAATGGTCCAATATTGATCAAAATACATAAAAAGGTAGCTTGTAGTACTATATTGTTTCACAAAAAAAATCATGGATCTATCTTTATTGGTTTTCAAGTAATATCCAATTTTCCTCCTGAAAACAAAGAAAATAGAAACTTTCGGATAATCGCATTTAAAGTTAGACAATATATTGATATCTAAATACTGTGTATTTTGGTACAGTTAGATGTTTTTATGCAATTATATATTGATTTATAGATAGTAAAGACCATTTATACATCAATATAATGAATATTAATGGGTTATAAAAATTTCTCATAGGCTAATTTACTGGTTAGCTACAAATTTATTTAGCCTAGGCCTATTTAAAAAATAAGACTTATTCTTAAAACTGTCCTGCACCATATGATGTCCCTTCTCCTTCCAATCTTCTTTCTTCTTCCCTCATTACTTCTAATCTTTTTTTCCTTTTGTAGTCTTGGTATTTAGCAGATTTCCTTTTTGTTGCTATCCTAAGCCTCGAGGCGTCAAAAAATTTGGCGATTTTCGCAGTGTTCATACCAGGACTGGTTCTAAAGCCAGATGTTTGTTGGATATCAGTTACTGTTTTCAGATAGCCTGTGTTGTAAGTACAGATGCCTTCACTGAGTCTCATAAGTAGGGTACTTTTAAAAACAAATATAGTTTTTGGGCATTTAGACCATAACACACCGTGAAGAGCTTCATTTGCGTTTTGAGTTTTCCCATCAACACATCTAGATAGTAATGTTGTAGAACCTAGTCTTTGATAAATTGGCATAATCTTTGCCATCACATCTTGCCTTAGTGGAGTCTTTATTTTATTTTCATGGGATGGTGGGTTTTCTCCTTTCGCAAGGGCTCTCTGGTCGAATTTTTGGTACTTTGAATTTTTGGTAAATTCTGGTATTTTTGAAACAGGTGACTCATAGACATCAAAGTAAACAAAGCCAAGTATATAATATAGTAAAATTGGAATACTATAACAAGATGCAACTGCATAGGAGTTCAGAATAGAGTAAACACTGCACTAGTCTACTTTTTGCACTAGCCTACCTTTTGCATCCGCGCGGTGAGGCTTGTAATGCTTTAGAATACCGCCAATTACACATGAAATAAAGAAGTATTGGACTTTTTTATTGTATTTTTCTTGTTTATAACTAAATAAAGTAACATTATATGAAAAAAAATTTTTTTTGTTAAAAAATATTTTTTTTACCATTTCAAGGGTGCTGAATCCCCTTAATAATATGTGTTCAACAATATTGACAGTTCATGTACTACGGTTTAACTGGATGACTGTTACTACTACAGTTGTTTACGTAGGCCCGGGCCTGAGACACTCTTCGGTACTGCCACGCTTAAACACAAGACGAGCTTCCTTCATTCATTACCTTAATAATATGTGTTCAACAATATTGACAGTTCATGTACTACGGTTTAACTGGATGACTGTTACTACTACAGTTGTTTACGTAGGCCCGGGCCTGAGACACTCTTCGGTACTGCCACGCTTAAACACAAGACGAGCTTCCTTCATTCATTGCCTTAATAATATGTGTTCAACAATATTGACAGTTCATGTACTACGGTTTAACTGGATGACTGTTACTACTACAGTTGTTTACGTAGGCCCGGGCCTGAGACACTCTTCGGTACTGCCACGCTTAAACACAAGACGAGCTTCCTTCATTCATTGCCTTAATAATATGTGTTCAACAATATTGACAGTTCATGTACTACGGTTTAACTGGGTTACTGTTACTACTACAGTTGTTTACGTAGGCCCGGGCCTGAGACACTCTTCGGTACTGCCACGCTTAAACACAAGACGAGCTTCCTTCATTCACTGCCTTAATAATATGTGTTCAACAATATTGACAGTTCACGTACTACGGTTTAACTGGGCTACTGTTACTACTACAGTTGTTTACGTAGGCCCGGGCCTGAGACACCCTTTAGTACTGGGGCGCCGCTCTGTCTGTCACACACATACATAAGACGAGCTTCCTTCATTCACTGCCTTATTAATATGTGTTCAATAATATTGACAGCTCACGTACTACGGTTTAACTGGGTTACTGTTACTACTACAGTTGTTTACGTAGGCCCGGGCCTGAGTCACCCTTAGTACAGCCGCGCCGCCCTTTCTGTCACACACAAACACAAGACGAGCTTCCTTCATTCACTGCATTATTAATATGTATTCAACAATATTGACAGTTCACGTACTACGGTTTAATTGGGTGACTGTTACTGATACAGTTTTACGGTGATTGGCAAACGGGTGTGCTTAAATTAGTTGAATACAGACTATTTTGTCCAGTCTACGAGTTTTAAAATTGTATAAGTACTGTCTATTATTCATTTATATATAAAATTCCATTAATATGTTCTGTTCTTGGGTGGAAATCCAACTACAAAACTAGTAGTATTAAACCGGTATTTTAATTTCCAAAAGTTGAATCTCTTAAACAACAATGGATTCGTTCCATACACAGAAAATGGTAACCCTTCAACATAATCTGTCGCTTGTGAAGATCATTTTACGGAATCGGACATTATTAGACAAGATTCCAAAGGGCAGACGGATCAATTTTAACTTGTAATAGAGAGAAACCTAAATTTAAAATCTGCTGCATATCCTACCATGTACAAAGATCAACCTTCATATCTACCTAAAAGGTTGCCAAAAAAAGAAACAAAGAAAAGGAATGTCATCCGAAGAAAGACAACATGAAATTGATAGTATAAAAAAACAGAAAGATTTATAAAATGCTGCGAAAAATAAAATACTAAACTTTGCAGAATTTAGATTGAATGTTTTGAAACACTATCAGAATAAATTAGGATATTTAATTTTAAATTATGAAAACAAAGTAATCTTTCGTAAGTTAAACGTTCCTGATGAAGTTCACCTACAGTTCTAATTGCTGTATGTGTAAATAATTTGCAAACTAAAGCTTTGTCTCATTGTAGCAAAATCACCCCGATATTCAACAAAGTTGTTAATATGTTCATTTTGTTTTACATGCCCTGCAGGTTATATAGCTTTATGCAACAGTCACGTACTAACTCTGCCTCAACATAGGTATTTAGATAGTTTAAAGTAAAATTAGGCGCTGTGACATCAGAAATAAATATCCAAAATAATTCCAGTTTTTAAAAGGGGGGATAAGAAACTAATAGAGAATTACAGGCCAATATCTATTGTTCCTGTGTTTTCAAAAATACTCGAATCTGTTATGCACAAACAACTAAATTCATACTTTGTTCAAAATAACTTAATTTACAACAAACAGTTTGGTTTTAGGGAAGGTCATTCAACAACATCAGCACTTATAAATTTAGTAGATACAACCCTTCAAGCATTTGAAGAAAAAGAATCTGTTTCTATTGCACTATGTGACTTAAGTAAGACGTTTGATTGTGTTCCCTATGACATACTTTTGGACAAACTCAAGTTTTATGGAGTGGACGGGGAATCAATCAATAAATAGTCAAATCCTACTTGAGTAGAAAGCAGTATGTTCCTGTAAGAGGGCAAAATTCAAAAGTATTAAGTGTTGGTCTGGGGGTTCCACAGGGCTCTGTCCTGGGGCCTTTCTTCTTCACAGTCATGATAAATGATCTGCCATTATGCCTTAACACCCAATCTATTATTTATGCAGATGATGTAACTCTACTGGCTTCACACAAAAACTTAGAAGTTCTCCATACATTAATGATAGATTCACATAATAGAGCTATTGATTGGTTTTCATCCAACAGACTACACTGCAACAGAGAAAAGACACAGAAAATTATTTTAAGCCTATAAAAAAATGAAGATGCTAATTTTGTTAAATTACTAGGTTTTCATTTAAACAATAAGTTGAATTGGCAAACACACACTGATACAATTTGTAAAAAAATAAGTCGTGTAAATTATTTGATTTGGAAACTTAGAAACATTTTGGCTGATAATTATTTAAGAACAGTGTATTTTAATTTTTTTCAATCACACATTTCTTATGGATTGTTATATGGGGCCACTCTTTTCATGTACATGACATTTTATTACTACAAAAAAAGGTTATTAGAACCTTGTGTAGAGCTAGTACTTTAGATCCCTCTCACCTCTTTTCAAAAAAAAAAAAAAAAAATCTCACTGTTTATAACCTGTACATATTCCAAGTATTAATCTACACTAAAGCTAGTTTGAACAGTTTAAATATTATACAACCATAGTCACAATACCTGTTACAACAATATGATTGACATTCCAAAGCATAGACTTACTAAAACTTCAAATTCTTACAAAGTCAATGGAATTAAATTTTTCAATAAACTTCCTCAGTCAGCTCGGACCATTCCTTATGCTCAATTTAAAAATAGTTTGTAAAATGGCTGATTGATAATCCTTTTCGTTGTATTCAAGAATTTTTAGAACATGACCCTAGCCTAATAATATTATAATAACTAACTACTATTATTTCAGACAAGCTTATTTCCCAGTTAATAGTGTTATATAAATCTAAAGTATGCTAAAATTACATGTTGCTAATAATCTGTTATTACAACAAATAACATAATATATAACTAATATGTATGTGTTGACAATTCCTATTTCAATGTAAATATTGATCAATGGAAATAAACTATTTGATTTGATTTGAAATAAGCAAACAACACTGTGCTTACCTCAGGAAAAAGAGAGATCTATTAGAAAACAGTGAACTATTTGTAAATATTTTAGTTGATGAGTTCTATGTATGATCCGACGTAACTTACAAGCGTGAAAAAATTGAAGGAATGACAATAAAAGAAGAAAATCCTGAAGTCGCTCAAACAGTGCAAATTTTCATGATGGCGTCCGGTTACAAAAATGTTATTTGTTTATTTCCTCAAACTCATATAAATGTAAATTCATAATAAATACAAATCAAAACTAAAACTAATAATAAAACCTGATGCAGTAACTATGTACGTTTCAGTTTATCGTTGTTATGCCTACAGGAAAACATTAAATAGGAAATGCTGTGGAAGCCACTAATGGAGCGCAGCGACTGCCGACCGCCTCTCCCTGTGACGTCATACTAATAACATGAAGGCTCGATAGTTTACGTAGGCCTCGGATAAAGTCAATCAGGGCAAAAGAAAAATTTCATACAAAACAATTTAGGTTTTATTAACAAGTTTCAATGTGTCACCATTTGTAACAGAAATATATTCATATCATAAATATCTATGTAGTTATGTAATTAGTAATAATATAATATTTTGTCAACAAAATCCCTGTAGTGAACACCGAGCCATGCTACAACTGATCTCTTTGGCAAACATAGCTACAGTTTTATACTACATAGTTTTCTAATATGAAAATAAGGAATAGTTATAAATAGAAAGTAATTGTTTAGTAAAATTCCACAAATTTAATTTTCATTTGTGATATTTTACTAAAAGATTACTTTCTATTTACAACCTAACCAATTCCATCAAGAATATACAGCATAAAATGGGATAGTTAACAAAATACATTAAATTAAAGTATCCTAATTGTGAGTATTCCTATTTAAAACAAATCTATTTACTAATGACCGGATGAATAAATATAACCTCATATGGGAAACAGGATACTTCTATATATGTATAGAAACATTACCATAATTCCTCTACTTTATCATACAAATATTTGTTTATTTACATTAAATTTCAAACAATAAAGCCATAGTATTTAGGCGATTGCTACCGCTATAATAAACAGCTAAAAATACTATCAAAATATAAACAAGCTTTACATATGTTTACAATGTAAATATATTGTATGCTAAAAATATTATATATTGACTATATATAAATATTGTTTTATCGAATACAAGACACTATCTCATATTGTGGCAAGTTTATTTAGTTTTTTCGTAGAAAGTTGTCAAGATCTGTAAAGGTTTTATGTAAAAATAGCTTTCTTTGTTAAAATATTATTATATAAGTAATTTACTAACCATTAAATTTTGTTACGGGAAGTAAGAATAATACTTATTCCAGGGGCTGTTACAGTATACCATTTATAACACAAAAACATTTTTACAAATTCAGTACGTGTGTACGGAAACAAAAAGCCAGTGTCTTTAAAGAGTATATGTTGCTTTGATATTTTTACACGATAACAACTTCTGTTATTCTCGATATTTTGGTAATACTGACAATGTTAATAAGTTCTTAATTTATAGTATCAATATTAAAATTCTTAATTATACAACCATTCACTGATATAAGTTTAATAAACCTAAAAATAATAAAATTGTAAATTACTTTTACAAAGTATACAATGTAAAGTATTTATCTTTTGTTATTACATAATTTAAGCAATTAAAGACACTTAGTAATACATCAGAATCATAATACTAATCCAAAACATATTTCCATGAAGAAAAAGAATAATTTCTAAACACATTTTAAATAGTATATATTTTTACCAATATTTCCTTTAATTAACTAAATACAAAGTATAAATGTACATCAAATGGTTATTTGCTATATTCGAGCAACGATTTTTGAAACTTTATTATAACGACTGGGCCATGATGAATTAGTACTATGTAACAAGCTTTTGTCATGACAAATTTGAAAAAGATTCAACTAACCAAAATCAACATTTCTATAACGTTAAAAATTCACTAGTTTTACGTATCAAAATACTTTAATCACATGGAAAAACAAGCATATTGAACAGCCTTAATGCCAATT
This sequence comes from Stictocephala bisonia, assembly GCA_035578905.1. Taxonomy (NCBI): domain Eukaryota; kingdom Metazoa; phylum Arthropoda; class Insecta; order Hemiptera; family Membracidae; genus Stictocephala; species Stictocephala bisonia. Next base: position 175,445 of record JAQJVL010000951.1, on the reverse strand, counting down.
AACAGTGCTTATTAACAGCTAATAACAGCCAACTAACAGTTATAATTTCCATGCTAGTAGTTTTATGTATGGAAGTAAAAGTGTCTCATGCAAATCTAAATGTTTTATTCTAATTTAACTAATTTTCATAATTAAGATGTTTGATGATTTTTAAATATACACCCTGTATTTTTATTCATTTGTTTAAAATTGTTTATTGTTTAATGTTTGAACCTTTTCGCCTAATAAAACATTTTAATTATGTCATAAAACACTTTTAATTCGAATTCCCTAAATATACACCTATTAAAAAAATTATCTTTTCGATGAAACATAATTAACTAAACACATATATGAATATCCCCTATAATCACTATTGATTTTGAAAATCAATGTTATATGATTTAGGAAATAATAGCAAAACGTTTTTACATAAAAGGTAGGTTATGCTTACTAGCTAACTGCTTACATGAAGTTTGGTATTTTAGACACAAAACATCCCTGAACATTCAAAATTTCAGCTTGGTTGATACATTCATTTTAGTGTGATTTTATGCATTCAAAGAGTGACTTAAATAATAGTATTTAAATCGTCAACCAGAGAATGTGCGTAATTCCAATGTAGAGAAAATAAGACTTAGCGTTAATTTCTAGTAAATTTTTGTCATTAAAAATAAAAACGCATTAAATACTAATTGTACTTACAATGTTGGAAATATTTAACTAACACGAAGTATTTAACTGTAATAAACACTTCTTACGATCAACTATTTAACCAAATAGTAGTTTAATTACAGTTTATCAAATCACATTTTTCAATAACAATTGTTTTTACTAAAACCTGTATGAATCTAGCACTTGCAACGAGTTGATGGAATTAGGGTTAAATAAACTTTTATTGGTAGTTTATTTATATTTTAGTTGTTTAATTTAAAAATCTATACTCGTTTCGTGTATTGAATTGTTTTGTAATGGAACAAAATAAAATCACATGACCATTATTTTCTTCAGTATGTTCAATTTATTGAAGGAAAACACATAATTATAGATTCTCGGATCAAATAGTTTCGAAATAGTTTTCCCAGTATATTAACCAAACAAGTTTAATTAGGTTCGATAAGTTTTTAGATCTTGGGTTTTTATTTTTTTTATTTATTCACTACTTTTTTGTAAAAAAATCAAACTTTATGGATGGCCCACTGGCAACAATAACGTATTTGTATGTTTATATGTATATACATACATGTGTGTGTGTGTGTGTGTGTGTGTGTGTGTGTGTGTGTGTGTGTGTGTACATTTTTTATATTATTTTTCGTCTTAGATAGTAAGAGAGGAGTTGGATTTCTCATACATCGTAAAATTAATGATATCGCTGAATATAATTTTCTTTTAATCAAGCAGGTAAGTATATAATTAATGGGTTTACAATTTTGTCTTGTATTATAATTAAGTCATACATTTGCAGCCGCATCTAAAGCATTATAGAAGGCAATTACTTAGTTAGTGTTAGAAGCAAAACTTAAGTTAGGCTTAAGCGGCCGGTGTCATAACTAGAATCTACATTTTCCGGTGACAACCGCGACAACCGCGTCAATAAATTATCTTGTACTATTTACAAGATAACCAGACGTTTCGCCCATACTGTGATGTGGCATCCTCAGTGGTTTCTCTGAGAGTATGGGCGAAACGTCTGGTTATCTTGTAAATATTATAAATAGTACCTTGACGCGGTTGTCACCGGAAAATGTAGATTCTAGTTACATAGTTAGTGGTTTAGTTTGAACAATAATTTTAGCAGGTCAATATATGGACTAAGACTTCAATGTCAGTATACATCCTTTAAAATATATATATTTAAAATACACTGATTTCTTGGAATTTGGTACATCATCTACATGTCAACTACGCCAGCAGCTCTGTTCACCTATGAATTCTTTCGCTCCGGCTCAAATATGCGTACCAGTAGCTGATATTGATAGCTAGAAAACAGAGAGGAAAAAAGACCCGAGATATCCGATCGATCTTAGATACAGAATTGAACCTTGGAGTTCGCTTCTTACGCCGAGGTTTCCTTGTTGAGAAGGAGATCGAGGAGCGTCCCTGGGAAGGAGGGTGGTAGGTACTTTCCTTTCCAGGCGAATTATGTGTGCTGGCTTTAGAACAGCCTGTGCAAAAAGATTTTTAATTCAAAATTATAAACGTAGTAGCTTACTATATTCTAAAATAAGAAACGCAAAAGCATTGAGGAATTTGGATCAATGTGTTCTAAATTGGAGCTCAATACTTAGACATTTATTTAATGATTACCATACATATAATAACTACAGGCGGGGTTCTTAGGTAACAAGATAGTGGAGGTTGTAAAGCTGACACTGCTGTCAAATATGCCTAACTTTTGAGGTTAAGTGAGGGAAATGGGAAATATTCCTTTCCTAGTCTAGGAAGTGTAAAGTTGATTTTTTAAAATCATTTTTTAGTCTTAAAGATACATCAGTTACTTTTAACCACATAAAAATGTTTTCTGATGATTCCTTGTATTGTCGGTTTTTGTATCAATAGCCCTTAATATACCGTACCGGGAGTTCAAAAAGTCTGGAACCCCCTTAATATACCGTACCGGGAGTTCAAAAAGTCTGGAACCCCCTTAATATACCGTACCGGGAGTTCAAAAAGTCTGGAACCCCCTAAATATTTTACTATATAATATTAATAAACATAGAACAATGAAACTCTAAGATTACATCCTCACTGTGGTTACTGACATTTTGGCCATCTTAACTGTCCTTTTTGCTTTGGGGTACGTCCTGTGGATGAAGTCTACAAAATTTTAAACGTATGGGTCGACTTATACCCCATTTTAAAGGTTAAAGAAACACATTGCTGCAAATCCAACTGAAAAAGGACTATTGGTTTGGAAATAACAGTCTCTAAAAGTTTGGTCTCATTGAGAGACTGTTCGAGAGGCTGCTATTTGCAAACAAATAGTCCTTTTTCAGTCGGAGTTGCGGCAATGTGTTTCTGTAATAATGGCTTTTAAAATTTAATATAACTCGACAGGACGTCCCCCCAAAGCGAAAAAGTCAGTTAAAACGACCAAAAAGTCAGTAACTACAGTAAAGACATAATCCTAGAGTATCGTTGTTCTCCGTTGTATTTTTGTCATAATATAATGACAAAATAAATATTTCCCTTGGGTTCCAGACTTTTTGAACACCCGGCAGGGCTAAACATAAGATTAGTTCGTTTGAACTTGATTATGAGTTAGTTCTACTGCAGGTTTATGTTTAACTGTGCTTGATTATGAATCATTCTGCAGGTCTAGGTTAAACTGTACTTGATTAAGAATCAAACAAAATGTTATTGACTAATTATTTTATTTAATATCCTTAGAGGAATATCTCTTTTGAAAAGAATTTATAAGATTTTTCTAAAATGATGTTAAATAGATTAGAAGTTTATACTAATCAGATTGTAGAACACCAAGCAGGTTTCATAAAAGGCAGATGTACCACAGACCATATATTCATACTAAAGCAAGCTGTTTCAAAATACTGGAATTTAATAAACATTCTTTGGCTTATTTGTTGACTTTAGCAAAGCCTATGAATATAAACAGAGAAAAAGTGTGGAAAAAATGAAAACATTTGGGATCCCAGAAAATTAATTCAGCTAGCAAAGCTCAGTGTCAAGAATATCAATTGCAAGGTAAACATTGAAAATGAATACTCTTTCATTTGAAGGAAGGACAGGTGTAAGACAAGGAGATGGCCTATCACCTGTTATTTTTAATTTAGCATTGGAAACCACAATCAAGGAAATCAGAAAGACAAACTTAGAAATTAGAATAGGGAAAAAATATCAGTACTGACCTTTGCAGATGACATAGTATTGCTAGCAGAAACTAAGGAAGACTTAAAAATCATGACAGAAATTCTAATAAAAGAAACTAAAGAAGGTAGTATCTTCAAAAATAAAGTTTTAAGGAAAGCGTTTGGACCCACAAGAGAAAATGTAATTTCGAGAATAAAACATAATATGGAAATCAGATATCTTTTTAAATCATCAGACGTTGTGGTTGAAGCAAAGAGTCGGAGATTAAGATGGGCAGGGTACACCATTAGACGAAAACAAGATACCCTATTAAAACGAGTTTGGACAAAAAACCCAGATAGAAGACGACCTCCTGGACGACCGAAAAATACATGGAAAGATGAGGTGATCATTGATATGAGAAGAATGAGAGTTAGCGAGGAGGATACAGAAGATCGGAAGAATTGGAGTCAGACAGTTGGCGAGGCCAAAATATTATCTAGGATATAAATGGCCATGGGAGTAAGTAAGTAAGATCCTTAGTACATTTTCTTTGTTATTTACGGTACCAGTTGTGTACAGGTTCATTATTATATGTACCCATGGTGAACTATTATCGGATGCTAATTAATGTATTAAATAATCTAACAAAATATTTAATCTTCTATAAGAAACATGTTTAGTTTTAAATATGTTTGTAATGACGATTTCTAATGCAAGTTATTTGTTTCATGGCATTAAAGATATTTGAATTTGAATTCTAAAATATGTAAACTAACCCAGGCATGACGGGAGACCACTGGTCCAGGACTCCCTGCGACCTCGGCCGCTAATAGAAGAAATCGTGCACGCTGACAGAGGGATGACCTAGACAGGAAGCAAGGTTAAAAAATAACACTGTTTTTCAAATTCCTTATCCGACTAGAATATTTTATTTTTATATGAAAACGACATCTATAATATCGTTCACACTCTAAGAAAAAACTTATTAGTATTCTTTAAAACAACAATAAAAATGTATTTGTTCAGTAAAATCTACTAAAGTTACTCTAACTGTCAGGAAAATTTTTACCTCTTTAAACACTGTATTATCCGACTCATGGTTGATGGCCTGCGAACAGCGCATGCGCAACCGATTTTTTTCCCATCTCGCACCGCCAATGTTCTTAGTACAGTCACTGCTAGAAGTATGGATCTATCATTACAACAATGATCCCAATTGCCGCAGTGTTTACATTGGATCTACTATTGTGTTGTTTAATCAAGTGAGTTGTATTGAAGTATTCTTAATGGTTTAAATGATAGAGTAATTGTCAGTTTCAACAACATAATTAATTACATTTGTCATAATCATGGGTAAACTATTTTACCATGATTTGCATAATAAGTTTTGTACGGAAATGCCACTGGAGGGGAACTGTGGTGGGAGAAGTAAACATTCTCTCCTCTATACTCGCCATTGGCTGGTTTTATCTTGACAGTTTAACGAACGAGTATCATATTCCTACCAACTGCCTGCTCTTTTAACTTATAGTATCACTGTATTTTATTTTCAACTGTTTGTATCTACAGTAATGTCCTTCTTGGGATATTCAACTTGCACACATCCGTCATTATTTCTTTTACCTCAATATTTTTTTGCGGAAATCATACGGAGTAAGCAAACTAAAATATTTGCGAGTTCCAAAAAGTACCTTCATTACAAAATGAAATCTGAAAATTGTTGTATGTAAAACGTTACATAATACTGTGGACTCTTTTGTTTATCTAATTATATATTAAAACAAGTTTTATTCGCTAACACTATATTGTTAAGTTTAAATTAACATTATCTTAATTATTATTTAATTTTGAAACCGTAATTTAGAATAATATTTTCACAAACCTGTTTAGGGAAAATTTTATTTTACTAGAAAAATCAAATTTAATTATACTAGAAATAAACAAAGTTCACGTCAAAAATAGGAAATTTAGTTTTTGTCTTGAATTGAAACACAGAAGGAATTAAGAATTGAAAAGCTATATGATCATAATTATTGCTTCCTACCTACACTAAACCTGTAACATTTCCTTTCCCCTGATTATTTTTGCCACACCAAACTTACCTCAAGTACCCCTGAATTGCCATTAACGGTAACGCTTCTTCGAGGCACCACCCCAGCACAACCACTAGATTTTCTCCTGCTAGGTCCCTCCTGAAAATGGTTAATTTAAACTGTTACTTAAAAGAGATTACTAATGTTGAATTGAGGAATATTATTCTGGAAATAGAAATAATTTGGTATACTTCATTTTTTGAGGGATGCGTTGATGGTCATGTAAATAAGTGACGGCTTGTACCGCCATCACTTGTCTATTTTTACTGTGGTCCATTTATGAGTAAGATAAGTAGAAGAGCAACACGAAGTATTAGAGAACAATATTTTGTAAATTAGTTTTTTGTGTCAGTAAGACTCATTTTCACGTAGAGTTTTATGAATCTATTATATTATTAATTACCATAAAATGTTTTATCGTGGTGTAAAATTAAAAATGCAATAATGAAAAAAATAACAGACTTCTATGGGATCTACTTGTCGAGTGTGGTGTGTTCAGAAATAATATACAACCAATTATTGCAGTGTTTTAAAAAATCGTGTAATGTGCAGGCTGATACTCGTAGTACTTACCAAGGGCTCGACGGTTCGTCTGGAACTCCAATCGTCCTCGTCAGAGCTAGAATCGGAGCTCATCTCTGCACTAAAGTAACACTCTCCACTGCCGTACTTCGTGAAGTAGTGGACTAAGGCAAACTGGAACATACCGGTTAGTTAGTCAGGTAGACTCATCCGCAGAAAAACTAGCTATGTTGTAGTAGAATAAGGTACACTGTAACAAACCGGTTAATTAGTCAAGTAGATTAATCCACAGAAAAACTAGCTACGTTGTAGTAGAATAAGGTACACTGTAACAAACCGGCTAGTAAGTCAAGTAGACTGATCCACAGAAAAACTAGCTACGTTGTAGTAGAATAAGGCAACTCTTAGACTTAAAAAGAGTCCATGTGTTTTCCTGAAAATCCCAATAAAATGGCCTGTCAGCAGACATAACTTCTATCAATTTTTCCCAAAACATGATTTTTTTGTATCCTTCAATACAACCTGTAGAAATGTTAATTTTCAAGAATATTAAATTAAAATTATTTAATGTTGAAAAATGTTAGATGTGACAGGAAACAATTTATTTACTAAACAACATAGTTTCCTAGCCTAAAACCAACTGTTAGGTATAGTTTAACCTAACTGTTTATCCTAATACAGTAAAATTAATTTTAGCAAGTACAATGTGATTGCAGTAAGTAATATGTAATTTAAAAAATTTTTTTCCCCACTGAAAATTGATTTATTTAACCTTCTGACATCATTTTATGTTCATTTTTACCTATTACACCTGACAATATTAGAAGTATTCTTAGTGAATAAATACTGAACAACTATCCACGGACTATGTGAACTGTTTTGGGTACATATTTCAGTTTATATGTTATAATATTTTGATAAAGTATTTTTTATGTGAAAAGTGGATACGTTTATCAACGTTTATTCTTGCTTAAGTCATCTGTTGGTTTCTATCCTATAGAATTTCAATCATTTACACAAAAAAATATATTGGTTTATTATTTATTTTTACACATTACATACATAGCGTTTTAGGTTTTTATATCTGCAATAAAACACCTTCTGTGAAAACACTGTTAACAATACGGTTAAATGTCAGACACATTAAAATTCACGACTTCATAAGAACATTAGCAGTTTTTATTCTTGACCGTAGATATCTTGCATTACATATCTTGAAATTTCATGTCACTTAGTCTTGTGTCATAACATTATGAAATAATATGTGTTAAAAATGAAGCTCTTTGACTAATTTTAATACACTGTTAAGAGTAAATTAAAATACTTAAATTTGACTTTAACTATGGTCTGGCTTTTTTATTATCAACATGATAAATTTATGTTTACTATCTTTAGAGTTTTTACTGAAAAGGATGTATTGATTGGGGATTGTAGCTAAGGGCCTAGTAGCTGGAAGGGACGAGTAGTATTGACAGTTGGAACTATTATGAAGTAATAAATGTCTGGTTTTACTGAAAAGGATGTATTGATTGAGGAATGTAGCTAAGGTCCTAGTAGCTGGAAGGGGCGAGTAGTATTGGCAGTTGTAACTATTATGAAGTAATACAATGTTTGTTTTTACTGAAAAGGATGTATTGATTGGGGATTGTAGCTAAGGGCCTAGTAGCTAGAAGGGGCGAGTAGTATTGGCAGTTGTAACTGTTATGAAGTAATACAATGTTTGTTTTTACTGAAAAGGATGTATTGATTGGGGAATGTAGATAAGGGCCTAGTAGCTAGAAGGGGCGAGTAGTATTGGCAGTTGTAACTGTTATGAAGTAATACAATGTTTGTTTTTACTGAAAAGGATGTATTGATTGGGGATTGTAGCTAAGGGCCTAGTAGCTAGAAGGGGCGAGTAGTATTGGCAGTTGTAACTGTTATGAAGTAATACAATGTTTGTTTTTACTGAAAAGGATGTATTGATTGGGGATTGTAGCTAAGGGCCTAGTAGCTAGAAGGAGCGAGTAGTATTGGCAGTTGTAACTGTTATGAAGTAATACAATGTTTGTTTTTACTGAAAAGGATGTATTGATTGGGGAATGTAGCTAAGGTCCTAGTAGCTAGAAGGGGCGAGTAGTATTGGCAGTTGTAACTGTTATGAAGTAATACAATGTTTGTTTTTACTGAAAAGGATGTATTGATTGGGGATTGTAGCTAAGGGCCTAGTAGCTAGAAGGGGCGAGTAGTATTGGCAGTTGTAACTGTTATGAAGTAATACAATGTTTGTTTTTACTGAAAAGGATGTATTGATTGGGGAATGTAGATAAGGGCCTAGTAGCTGGAAGGGGCGAGTAGTATTGGCAGTTGTAACTGTTATGAAGTAATACAATGTCTGTTTTTACTGAAAAGGATGTATTGATTGGGGATTGTAGCTAAGGGCCTAGTAGCTGGAAGGGGCGAGTAGTATTGGCAGTTGTAACTGTTATGAAGTAATACAATGTTTGTTTTTACTGAAAAGGATGTATTGATTGGGGATTGTAGCTAAGGGCCTAGTAGCTGGAAGGGGCGAGTAGTATTGGCAGTTGTAACTGTTATGAAGTAATACAATGTTTGTTTTTACTGAAAAGGATGCATTGATTGGGGATTGTAGCTAAGGGCCTAGTAGCTGGAAGGGGCGAGTAGTATTGGCAGTTGTAACTGTTATGAAGTAATACAATGTTTGTTTTTACTGAAAAGGATGTATTGATTGGGGATTGTAGCTAAGGGCCTAGTAGCTGGAAGGGGCGAGTAGTATTGGCAGTTGTAACTGTTATGAAGTAATACAATGTCTGCTTTTACTGAAAAGGATGTATTGATTGGGGAATGTGGCTAAGGTCCTAGTAGCTAGAAGGGGCGAGTAGTATTGGCAGTTGTAACTGTTATGAAGTAATAAATGTTTGTTTTTACTGAAAAGGATGTATTGATTGGGGAATGTAGCTAAGGTCCTAGTAGCTAGAAGGGGCGAGTAGTATTGGCAGTTGTAACTGTTATGAAGTAATACAATGTTTGTTTTTACTGAAAAGGATGTATTGATTGGGGAATGTAGCTAAGGTCCTAGTAGCTAGAAGGGGCGAGTAGTATTGGCAGTTGTAACTGTTATGAAGTAATACAATGTCTGCTTTTACTGAAAAGGATGTATTGATTGGGGAATGTAGCTAAGGTCCTAGTAGCTAGAAGGGGCGAGTAGTATTGGCAGTTGTAACTGTTATGAAGTAATACAATGTTTGTTTTTACTGAAAAGGATGTATTGATTGGGGATTGTAGCTAAGGGCCTAGTAGCTAGAAGGGGCGAGTAGTATTAGCAGTTGTAACTGTTATGAAGTAATACAATGTCTGCTTTTACTGAAAAGGATGTATTGATTGGGGAATGTAGCTAAGGTCCTAGTAGCTAGAAGGGGCGAGTAGTATTGGCAGTTGTAACTGTTATGAAGTAATACAATGTTTGTTTTTACTGAAAAGGATGTATTGATTGGGGATTGTAGCTAAGGGCCTAGTAGCTAGAAGGGGCGAGTAGTATTGGCAGTTGTAACTGTTATGAAGTAATACAATGTTTGTTTTTTTACTGAAAAGGATGTATTGATTGGGGAATGTAGATAAGGGCCTAGTAGCTGGAAGGGGCGAGTAGTATTGGCAGTTGTAACTGTTATGAAGTAATACAATGTCTGTTTTTTTCTCTTTCTTTTACATTACCTGTATTATAGTTGCAAAGATGAACCCAAACGAAAGAAATACAAAGAAGTCAAGTGCCGTGGGGTACGGCACCTTTGGTAGGTCTGTGCGAGCCTCCAGCCCCAAGAACGTCATCGTCAGCACTGTCGTGATACCTGTCAGAGCACATACACAACTAAATAGAAAAAAAAAACAAAAAACAGTTTAGTTATAGATGATCTATAACTAAACTGTTTTTTGTACATTAATGACTAAGATATCTGTTCGTAATGTTTCCATTCTCGTTCTAAAGATGTGTTTGAATTTGATTGCTGCAATAGGTTTTTTTTAATCGCACTACCTCACTCTACTTTCAAACAAACTATACCTCGCTTTCTTTGTCACAAAAAAATCATTCTTTAAGTAGAAGAATTCTTTTCGAATTATTTTAGTTTACGAAAAATGTTTTTTCTCAATTTATTTGAAACTGTTTTAAAAGAATAATTCAAGTCTTTATTTCTTCAAAAAGTTATTTTGTAACTTTATAAAATTTCACTAGAATCACAGACCACTCAGAGTCTGCAATCGACTACATAATCTCAAACAACTCTAAATCTCAAATGAAATTAGTTGAATACGGGTTATCAGACCATAACACCCTGATACTAAAACTAACTGCTTTTTTTAAAGCTAAAACAAAAACCGATAGCTTTATATTCAAAAGATCCTTTTCTCAAGATCAAAAACAGAACTTTAAAACCAGCCCTTCACATATCGATTGGGATGCGGTTCTAAACATCAACACAGATTTAGATTCAAATTTTAATGCGTTTTTACAAGCATTTTACTCGCCTTTGAATATTAAATAAATAAATAAAAATTTTATTGTCGTTCAGCATTACAGCAATAGACAAAGTCAAGAGAAATACCAACTAAATTAACTTATTTACATTACAATTTATTTTAACATAGAAAACAGTAATATTCACTAATTTGATAATTATAATATTGACAAAATTGATAATATTTACATTTCTTGAAAACATAGGTATGACATAATTATAATACAATTTAAATAAACTTCAAGATATGAGGTACAAAAGTTACAAACTAAATCATGGTTTAAACAACTAAAATAATAAATACAAACACACTTGATTAAACAAATACCGTACAGTATGCTAGCTCTATATTTACGGACAAGACTATTTACAGTAAAATACAGATGTTATTCATGCCTTTTTAATGTTGTTTTTACATAACATTGATGCAAATAAACTAAACCCTGCTTCTTTGTTACTAACTTCTAAAACAAATAAACTTGATTTCTAACTAAATTTACATAATCATTTACTATCCGATTTCCAGTAACTAATTTAATTTAGGCTATTAAGGGTTTATTTTCAAAAAATTCTGAAACAGAGTAAAAAGGATTACTGACAAGGCAGTTATACAATCTATTTTTAAAAATGTTTTCAGGTAATTCAGTCAACGAGCAAAGAAGTTTATTATACAATTTCAGCCCTAGTATTTCATAACTGTTTAACGATTTTGATAATCTTTGAAAGGGTATATCAATCTTTTTGCTGTTTCTAGTATTGTGTGAGTGAATCTCTTGTCTTAAGTTTTGATTTGATAAGTTATGTTTGGTGTACTGTAAAATATTATATATATACAGGTTGATGACAGTTAAACACTTTAGCTTAATAAAGAATGGTCTACAGGGTTCTAATCTATGAGAATCTGTAATTACTCTAATTGCTTTTTTTGGAGTAATAAAACTTCATCAATATGGGGGCTATTTCCCCACAGTAAAATGCCATATGAAACAATGCTCTGGAAGTATGCAAAATAGGCTGACCTTAAATAGTGATCTGGTATATAATCTTTTAACTTTCTTAACAAATATATAACCCTAGATAACTTACCACACATATACTTGACATGAGGCTCCCAAGATAACTTACTATCTATGTGTAAACCTAAAAATTTGACATTATTTATTTCATTTTGTATAGGAAATTCCCTCAAACTAAAATTTAGTGTCTGTGTTTTATTCTGATTAAGTAAGAACCCGTCTGCTTTAAACCATAGAAAAAAAGATGCTTGTGTTAGAGTACTTTCTGTTAAATTTTGTATATTTTAAAAATCTTTACTGCAAGTGAAAAAGGTTGTATCATCTGCATACAATATGGTATGAGAGTTTAAGAAAGATGGCATATCATTGATCATCAAAAGAAAAAGTAAAGGCCCCAAAAACGAGCCTTGGGGGACCCCATACTTGACATTCAAGGAATTAGACTTATCCCTGCCAATACAAAAAACTTGTCTACGGTCATCAAGGAATGATTGTAACAGTTTTAAGCTGCCTTCACTCACCCAATAACTCAGTTTTCTAATGAGTGTTGTGTGTTCCACACAATCAAAAGCCTTGCTCAGGTCACAAAAGGTAACCTGTGCAAAGCCCTTGAATTCAAATACTTGAAGTACTTTTTTAACTAATGAATCTATAACATCGGTTGTTGACCTCCCTCGTCTAAACCCATACTGTCCATCACAAATTAAATTATTTTGATTGAGGTAAGTAGACAACTGAGCATACATAACAGACTCCAGTACTTTAGAGAAAATGGGTGTTAGAGAAACTGGTCTATAACTTGCTGGATTTTCTTTTTCACCTTTCTTGTAAATTGGTACAACTCTAGAAATTTTCAATACATTGGGAAATGTATTTTCTCTTAGGCTCTTGTTTAAACAGTAGGTGAGAGGTTCCACAATTCTATCAATAATAAGCTTTAAGATATTACAAGACAAATCATATATATCTAGGCTATCTGAATTTTTTAACTGTTTAACAATTTTACCAATTTCATCTGTAGTTACTTCTTGAAAAACAAAGTTGAATTGGCGTGGCATTAAATTTAACAATTCTCTAACATTCTCTACTGGTTTAACCATGCTTTTCGAAATCTCTTCAACTGAATTTATACAAAAATTGTTGAAATCATCTGGAGTTACTTTTGCACTACTCTTATTTTTACTGTTTGTCACTGTTTGAATTAATTGCCATGCTTGTTTATTGTTAATATTGTTTTCCGTAAAAAAATGCTTAAAATAAATGCCCATAAAAATAAAAAACCTGGCTTACAACGGTGTTAAGAACATCATTAAACAAGAAAAGAGAAATGAGTTTTCAGATAAAGTTGTCATTTAATCCAGAGTTTATTGAATATTATATGTCGTACGTGAAATTACTTAGAAAACTAATTCAAATCTCAAAGAGGTCATGCAATGACAAAGCAGTCAGGATAGAAGATGATAAATCACGAACTACTTGGAACATAGTAAAAAACTATATGGAGACGGGAGAGATGCACTAAGGGTAGACATTTCAACAATCGTAGTGAATTGTAGAGTGATTTCAGAAAAGTGTTTGATAGCTAGTCAGTTTATTTAACTCTTTCTTAACACCCACTCCACACATGCACCATCACATTCACCTGAGAGCCTTAAACAGACTTCAACTTTTCAGTCTTGTTATCACTTCTTCCTCCATGTTTATGGCTCCTACTAGTGAAATAGAAGTGGCGGAAACAATTAACTCCCTTAAAAACAAATTACCCTCCCTCCGGTTGGGACGAAATTTCCTCGACTCTACTTAAACACTGCAGCTATGAACTTTCATACCCCTTGACATTTTTAATTAATCAGTCTCTTAACAACGGCAAATTTTCATCTAAATTAAAACTAACTACTGTCAAACCTCTCCACAAAAAAAAGATTGTTTTATGCTTAATAATTATCGCCCTATTGCCCTAATTCCATCTATCTCAAAGTGTTTGAGAAGTTCGTTCTCGCCAGATTGTCTTCACATCTCTCAAAATTTAATATAATAAATCCTCATCGGCAGGGTAAATCTATCACCTCAGCGTTGTATGACTACGTAATCAAGTCTACAGGGCCTTGGATTAGTCACAGAGGACCACTGGAATGTTCTGTGACTTATCATTTGACTGTGTCGACCATGAAATCCTCCTACCAAAATGTCAACGCTATGGAATCCGAGAGATAGTGTAGAAATGGTTTCATTCTTTTATTTCTGGGCTCAAACAGCGGGCTCTATTAACACCCCGAAAAAGAATTTTTATTCTGGTTGGGGAACTGTGCAGAGAGGGGTCGCCCAAGGGGGCAAAATTTCTCCTGTGCTCTTTCTACTGTACATTAACGATCGAGAAACCAAACGAAACGATTCACATGTGACAATCTTTGCTGATGACGTTTCGAATTTATAGTTAACAAAGATTTAGAATCTCTTGAAAACTCCCTTAGCATAACTATATCTGAACTTTTAGATTGGTTCCACGATAATGGGCTCAAATTAAACTTAAATAAAAAAAACTACAGCAATTAACTTCAATAAAAGACCTTGTTACTCAACACCCCAAGATTTATCTAGATTAATAGAAACTAATATACGTTTCAAATGAGACACCAAATTTTAAGGAGTAATTTTGGATCAACGTCTTAAGTGGGGTAAGCACTCATATAGATAAGCTTAAAAAAATTTAATTCTGCTGTATTTGCTATATGAGTGTTGAAGCCGTCCACCAGCGTTGATACACTGCTAGATGTTTACAGGTGTTATTGTGAAAGCTTTATCCGTTACGGAATATCAGTTTGGGGTTCATGCTCTCAGCTTGCTTCAATTTTGAAAATTCAAAAAAATCTTGAAAATTATATTTAACTTACCTGAACAAGACTCATGTAAAGAACATAAAATTTTGACGGCACACTCACTGTACGTGCAAGAAGATCTAATTCTAACGTTCAAACGCAGATTGAATTTGGAACGCACGAGGGATTTCCATGGGCACTATGTGCGTCATTCGAGAAAGGTCCATTTTATTTGGGAGTACGATTATTTACCTTATTTACCCAGTAAAAAATAAAACTTCATTGCCGAGATTTAAACGAAAACTTTAAAACTTGCTGGTCACACATGCGATATACTCTGTGAGAGAGTTTCTTGATTTGAATATTGTTTAACAGTCTTGTATATCTAGGTTAAGACCATTGACGACGAGTTATCATATTTTTTACAGAACTGTAAACGAATGTATATGATAATAAAGTGCTTATTGCTTATGTAAAGGGCGCAAAGTACGGTAATTGACTCTGAATCAGTGAAATATCGTATCCTACGACCTTGATATACATGTTTTCAGATTAAATTGTATATTTTCCCATTGAGTACAGTATGTTCTCCTTGAAACAACGTTTCACAGTCTAGAAAAATCTGTAAGTCTGCTCTTAGAGGCCGTAAATGAACAAATTTGATTTACTC
This sequence comes from Stictocephala bisonia, assembly GCA_035578905.1. Lineage (NCBI taxonomy): Eukaryota > Metazoa > Arthropoda > Insecta > Hemiptera > Membracidae > Stictocephala > Stictocephala bisonia. The sequence continues at coordinate 160,025 of JAQJVL010000951.1, read as the reverse complement.
GCACAAATCGAAATCTAGCTCTACCTAAAGATGAAGGAGGTGAGATAGAGCAAAACGTCATAGGGCCAAAGTTGTAGATCGTCTCAAATCAGTCACAGAAAATGGTGTTAGTTTTGCTGTAGTACCGTTCATTTAGCCGCTACAGTCCAATTAGAGAAACGCTGTTTACGGCATTTAAAATTGTTTGCACTAAAAAGGCTGCCATCTTCGATTTACCAAGAATGTTACATAATCCCTTCTTATTGCACATCTACAACATAAGGCATTGAATCTACAAAATTTCAGCCTCGTAGGCTTAATACTTTTTTAGTTATAGCGATGAGTGAATGAGTGAGTGAGTCCCAGTAGCGACACTCCCTTTGCATTGCTGTAGGACTACTGTCGGATTCAAAAGCAATGTACTCGAGTACCACTGCTACAAAATAAATACTCATTCGTTTCCGTTGTGTTGTACACCAAGATTTAGCTTATTTTATTCTACGTAATTTCATATAACTTACATGTTTTTTTTTGAAGACTTTAAAAAAGCAGGTAGAATAAAAAATGCGAAATTTTAGCACTTTTGGAGTAAAACTAAACTTTAAACATTTCTAAAACAAAAAATACTATAGATAATTCAGTGAACCCACATGTGGATAAGATTGTTTTTTGTAGTTTGTCCAAATTCTAGAATTTTTATTCATTTATAAAATGTTCTGTTGTAATTTTTGTAAACCCTTGCAGTCTTAAAAGTGGCTAATGATACAAACTTCCAAAACAATTCAAAAATACCGGATTGAAAAATAAAGTAATATTATAAAACGGTGAGTGTGATAAAAAATCTTGCAATTTTTTATCACATGATAATTCAACAAACATCGATGTGCCGTTATATGCTCGGCCGACCGTGCCATCGGACGCGGTGTTGCCACGTCATGCAGCTGAACTTCTACGCCGTATTAGGGGACTTGTTAGTTATGAATGACAGGTAGTAGTGAATGTTACATCTAACGGCTGATGAATCACTCACAGTTACTAGAAATGTGATAAGTACATCCTGCAAATCACAAATATAGTTAGCTCTCATTTTCACATTACATTCAGCTTGTTACATGTGAAATTAACATAATTGTAAAACCTGTAAATATTATTTTTTAATTTGACAATCTTTTTAGAGCTATAACATTTTTAACTTGTCGTTCTGGTCCAAAGCTCTCATGACAAAAGGTGGTTACAAAAATGTTTAGATTTAGATAGAAGACATGATTGATTAACTGTTTAATACTTCCACAGTAATAAACCTTTTTTGCACTGTTTAAACACTTCCAGGCGCACGATTTGGCAACGCCGAAATGCTCTGTTGAAACTACAGGGTGGCGCACGAAATGATACAACATTTGTTTTGGTAGTATTTATTCCGGTTACCTATTATTACTGTGTTGTAAGCTGGCAACACTATTAGCTGTTTATGGAGATTAGTTCCCTCTGTTTCCGCTTCCGTTATTATTATTGTTGCAAGATGGCTGACAAAGGAAGATTGTCTGTGGATCAACGCATAAAGAACGTGTTGTTTTTTAATGAAACAAAAAGCGCGGTGCTTACACAAAGACGGTTTCGTGCTCATTTTCAAACTCGCTGGTCACCATAATTTAAAAATATCCGTAGACTTTATGAAAAATTTAATAGTGATGGCTCAGTATTAGAGAGGAAACGTCAACGGCCTTCCACTGTCCGTACTCCACAGAATGTTGAATCTGTCAGAGCAGCGTTGGTGAGGAGTCCAGGCAAATCGACTAGAAAATCGGCAGCAGATCTTTACATTTCTAAGCGATCTGTGCAGAAAATTTAAAAAAAGATTTGCATTTGTATCCATACAAAATTACAGTGTTACCTAAATTAACGATTGACAACAAACTTCAACGAATGGTTTTCGCAGAATGGGCAGTTAATCAAGACATATTGATTAACAATGTTTGGTTCTCAGATGAGGCACATTTTCACTTAGACGTTGTTGTAAATAAACAAAATGTGCGTTTTTGGGCTTTCGAAAATCCACTCGTGCTACATGAAAAAGTGCATCATGCTCCAAGAATTACGATATGGGCAGCCATCTCAAGCCATGGGCTAATAGGGCCATTCTTTTTTTGACATACTGTGAATAGTGAGCGTTATCTAAACATGCTACGTAATTATTTTCTACCTCAACTTATCACAAAAGGGTTTCAATTAGAGAACCAGTGGTTCATGCAGGATGGAGCCAGACCACACTCGGCTAATGTTGTTTTAGATTTTCTGCATGAAAGTTTCAACCAAAATGTCATTTAAAGCCGATTTCCTAATCATTTTGCGTGTGGCCATAACTGGCCCCCAAACAGCCCTGATTTGAATCCGTGCGATTATTTTCTTTTGGGATTTCTGAAGGAGAAGATCTTCCCTAAACATCCAAACACATTGATGGATCTGCGAGTGCTAATCATTGAGGCATGTAACGAGATAACCGAAGATATGAGTAGTAATGGGGGGGATATGGAGCAGAGGACCTCCTTTCCATGGGCGCGGCCATCTTGGATGTGACGTCAGAGTTTTTTTTTGCGCGGCCATCTTGGATGTGACGTCAGAGGTGTATATATATATATCGGAGGTCGTTTTTTTGCGCGGGAACTTTTGGCGCGCATATATATATATATATATATATCGGAGGTTGTTTTTTTTGCGCGGGAACTTTTGGTGCGGTGTGGATGTGTTACGTCACCACATTCCTAATTCAGACGACGACAACCACGAGATGGCGCGCGGAGCACCTCGTGTGAACCCCGTAGCAGACTTCCACTGAGTCATTTGCTGCTCAGTCATTGTGGGAGTGTCTGCTGTGCTGTTTAGTGCTATTATAAATTCTTCATACTTCTTTAAAAAAACCATAAAGGTAAGAATTTATAGTGTGTTATTAATGTGAACCTAACTTTTTATAATTGTGTAATAAAATGAGATAATTATAAACCACGATACTTGATTACATTTCAAAAATGCAATAGCCTAGCTTGGTCTTTCTTTTGAAGGAAAGAAATGGCTCTCGTAGACCACTGTGTTCATAGAAATTAATTATTTATAAAAGATTTTTTATAATATATAAATTGTAAACCCAGAAACATGATACCATTTGAAAAAATACAATAGCCTAGCTGAGGTGCTCTTTTGAAAGTAACAAAATACGGGCCTCGTAGACCATGTTTTGCTATAGATATTTATTTTTTATTTATAAAAAATAATATTTTTATACTTTTAAAATTATGTATAATTTTCGAAGATTTTTATTAGGTGACCTTATAATTTATCTTTGCCACATAGGTCTGCATACTTTTAACATGTGATGATTCACCTGTTGAAATCAGATGCGGGAGAAAGAGGTAAATGCACTTATCTAATTTTTCCACGCTAAAATTCGAGACAGTGGAATAATATACTACTAAAAACGACACTTGATTACATTTGTTTTGGTTTTTATTAAGTGGATCGTAATTCCGTAATTTTCTCACAGACTAAAGTGATCTCGCACTAATAACAACTACGAAATTGCAGAACTTACGACTGCAATGGTTCGGATGTTACTAAGTGTCTCTGTATTCTGTGTTGTAGAATGAAGCGGTCTCTAAACAACAAGCCGACTGTCGCTGATGGAGATGAAGAAGGAAGTCCATCTGCTAAACGCACTCGTAGCGATGAGGTCGAGGACACTGTTTCTCTTCAGCAAACACTCACTGAGGACAGGAACGCCGTCAAAAGATCGCACGAGGAGGTGGAGTCAGAAATACCCGCTAAACGACCACGGCCAGAGTTACAGGATCACACATATGCCCGAGAAACTCCGACCGTGGACCGTCCGATCACGGTTAAACGTCGTCAAGCGGACATGATTGATTCGTCACCGACACCGATCTAACGTAAAACACCGGACGATAACGTGTTAGAGTGTGGTCTGTGTAACGTCAATGTCATTCGGAAAAATTGGTCACGACACGTGAAAACAATTAAACACAAACGTCTTTTGGATCCACAGTCAGATATTGTGCTACCCGAGGAACGCGTGCCAGATCCATCGAGGAAACCAGTCACCACCAGACCACCAAGACAGTCCTCTCCTTTGACAAGACCGTCCGTTTATCAACCTTCGACAAGTGCCGTGACGTACTCAGCTCGCCAGCCTCAATCACAACCACCGCCTGTGCTGCCAACACAGCGTGTGACTCGTTCGAGTGTTCGCACTGAGACCGCAGCTGCCACTGAACAACCATCACTGAAGCAAGCGTGTCCAATATGTGGAACCAGGGTCCTTCTGCGTAGCATGAAGCGACACCAGCAGACGTCAAAGAAGTGCCTGCACTTTTACGAGATCGTGGAAACCAAAACCTACCGCGTGAAGAAGTACAACACGACAGGTGTCGACTGCTCGATCAAAGTCAACATCGTAGCGCAGGTCGAACCGGCGGTCGGTCGCATGATTGAAATGGCCAAGGAGAAAGCGAACTATCGACCGGGTGATAAGATCATAGTAGTGGCCAACCACCCTGAATTCCGACACGACATTTCGAAGGTATTCAGTGCCGACGAGTCCACTGCTCGACACTTCATGGATCACGTCCAAAAAATATTAACGTCCGACGAGAACATCGACATTAGAGGTGTGCGGTGGAACGTGAAAATCATCAATATGCCACGCGGGCAGTCACATCACAGTCGAAGAATTCTGAACCTGGCTCGTGATTTGCGAACGAAAAGGTGTATTGTGCAGATACGTAACGACAACGAAAACATGTGCGGAGCTCGAGCCATAGTGACAGCGCTCACATACCACAAAGACGTCATCTTTGGTCGGCAGCTTTCCCGAATGGACAAGAAGCTTGTACGTCAAGGGAGACACCTCCAGACCGAGCTGGCAAACGAGTTGTGCGATAGGCTGGGTAGTGGTTTTGAGGAATTCACTCTAGAGGACATCGCGAATGTGGAACGATTACTGACCGTGCAGATCAAGATCGTGTGCTGTGAAAACATGAACACAATAATATACGAAGGCCCTTCCGCGGACACCGTGTTGTTTCTGTACAAAAACGGAAATCACTTCGACGTGATATGCAACATGCGCGCGTTCCTCGGTTCGAGCTACTACTGTAAGAAGTGTGACACACCGTACAACAACAAGAAACGCAAACACCGTTGTAAAGCCACTAAAGTGTGTAACTTGTGCATGCTGCAAGCCCATAGCGAACGTCTTCCGACTTTGTACTGTGACCGTTGCCTCCGATATTGTTACAACAAGGCCTGCTTCGACAAACACCGGTCCGAGGGAGGCGTGTGTGATACCGTGTACAAGTGCGATAAGTGTAATCGGATCAAGAAACGCAATGAAGATCACGACTGTTTCACGTTCTTGTGTAGGAACTGTAAAAAGTACGACCACATAGGCTACCACAAGTGTTACATGACCGTGAGGGGCCGAAAAGGTGGTCGTTGTGGTTGTCGAGATTGTTGTTGTACAACGCCGGGCAACGCAAATTGCAAGAAACACAAATGTTCGTACATGGAGAAATACCTCTTCTTCGACTACGAAGCTGATCAAGAGTCCGGCGTGCACGAGCCAAACTATGTCCACGTACAAGATTTCGATGGCCGTTCATGGGAGTTTTCCACAAACGACACGTTCTGTAAGTGGTTGTTTACCGAAGAACACAAGGGATTCACTTGCATCGCCCACAACGCGAAGGGATATGACAGCCACTTCATCCTGCGCTACTGCGTGGAGAACACCGTCAAACCGTACACCGTGTACGCGGGTTCAAAGCTGACGCTGTTGGAGATCCCAGGTTTGAAGTTGAAAATTATAGACAGCGTCAACTTCGTCGCCTCACCACTGTCCGCCTTTCCCAAGACGTTCGGACTCCACGAGTTGAAGAAAGGCTTCTTCCCACACTACTTCAACACTGCCGCAAATCAGACGTACGTCGGACCCGTGCCGGACATTGTGTTCTATTCACCGGACACCATGATGACCGAAGTCAGGGAGGAATTTCTGCAGTGGCACGCCGACAGGAGGGCCGAGAACTACGAGTTCCACTTTCGCCGTGAATTGGAAGAGTACTGCAAGTCGGACGTGGACATACTGCGCCGAGGATGTCTCGAACTACGCAAACAGTTCTTGGCCATCGCGAACATCGATCCGTTCCAGTATCTGACTATCGCAGGCGTCTGTATGGCCATTTACCGTGCCCAGTACTTGATGCCGGAGACGTTAGCTGTCGTGAATTCTGACGAGAAGGAACCGCGATTCAGCAAAGAGTCGATCGCGTGGTTGTCCACGATCACTGATGAGGAAGAAGAAGAAGAAGAAGGAGAAGGCGGTGAAAGACGACAGCACATAGCGCACGCATTGAACGGTGGAGAGGCAACGATCTGCGGTGCAAAAGTGGACGGCTACTGCGCTGAGACCAAGACCATGTATTAGTTCCACGGTTGCTTCTGGCACGGTTGTGTACGGTGCTACGAACCCACCATGATCAATGCGAAAAACCACCACGCAATGGGTGATCTGTACAACAGGACGACTCAACGAACGATGCAGCTGAGAAATGCCGGCTACAGAGTGGTAGAGATGTGGGAGTGTCAGTGGCGGCCACAGTACCGGAGGATGTGCAAGAAACCTCTTGTGGTGGAAGAGGGCCTCCGTCCGAGAGACGCCTTCTTCGGTGGCCGGACCAATGCGTGCAAGCTCCGAGTCACCGGTCGCAAGATGCACTACATCGACGTCGTCAGTCTGTATCCGACCGTCATGTTCTACGACACCTACCCGATTGGCCACCCCCAGAAGATAGTCGGCCCACCAAGTTAACCAAGTTACAACGACCAGTGGTTTGGTTTGGTGAAATGCGAAGTGTTGGCGCCACGAGGATTCTACCATCCGGTGTTACCGACCAGAGTGGGTGGCAAGCTCATGTTCACGTTGTGTCACCAGTGTTCCGTGGACAAGTGCACAAGCTGCGAACACACTCAGGAAGAACGTGCACTCACCGGCACTTGGACAACGATCGAGATGAACAAGGCGCTGCAACGAGGCTACACTATCCTACGCGTTCACGAGGTGTGGCACTTTGAGAAAACCTCGACGCGGTTGTTCGACGACTACGTGCGTGACTTCATGAAGATCAAATTGGAGACGTCGCCGTGGCAGAAGGATTACAACAGCCTGGAAGAGTACGTGCGTGCGGTTCGTGAGAGTGTCGGCATCGATATCTCCGGCAACCCAGCCAACATCCAGGACAATCCCGGTAAACGAGTCGTCGCTAAAATATGCCTCAACAGTCTGTGGGGCAAGTTCGGTCAACGTCAAAACCAAAAACAGACGCGATTCATTACGGAGCCGAAAGAGTTCTACAAGATCCTGATGGACGACCGCCTGGACAAGACCAGCATCGTGTTCGTCAATGACAACATCGTCCAGATGACGTACAGCTTCAAGGATCACTTCGTTGAGGCGGCCAACAACATAAACGTATACGTGGCCGCTTTCACGACGGCGCACGCTCGCCTACGACTGTACGACATGATGGACAGGCTGGGTGAGAGTGTGGTGTACTACGACACCGATTCGATCGTCTACATCGACGACGGCGCCAACACCGTTCCCACGGGGAGTATGCTGGGCGAATGGAGTGACGAACTGAGCGGCAACGACCACATAGACGACTGGGTGAGCACAGGTCCCAAGAGCTACGCGTACGAGACCGTCAAAAAGAAAGGAAAATGCAAAATAAAAGGATTCACGCTGAACTTTCGGAACACACAAGCACTGAACATGGCCACGATGAAAAGTATAGTTGAGTGTGAACTGGCCGGCGCTCAAATCGTGTACAATCAAATTCACAGAGATGTCGCCACCAAGAATCTCGTCAACAAAACTGTGAAAAACGTTTCAAAATGGACTACGACAAACGCATGATTGTGGAACGACGACGACGAGAGGTGGCAAACGACTATGAACAATCGGACATAGTAGACACCTTACCGTGGGGTTATTAGTGTGCGCGACATAGACAGCATCGTTTCGCAACAGTCATAGCCTGGTGACGCCAGGGGTGGTGGTGGGATCTCGGGGCTTCGGCCCCGAAAACGTCTTTTTTTTTTTTTTTTTTACTTACACAAGTCTGATTCTCTCTCTCACATCGTTTTGATCGTGTTTCGCGTGATGTCGTAGGCGAAATGAGACTCGGACACTACTATCACGTAAGCGGTCGTTCCCGTGTTGGCCACCGGTGAGGCGATGGCGTTCACGAAGTCTAGTTCGACTTGTATGTCGCTCCTGGATCTGTCCGTGTTGATCGGATGCAAGTGGGTGTCGATCACCATCAACGGATATACGGTGATGAAATCCTCAGGACTCAACAACGCGTCGGTATTGCCGAAGTTGACGATCCTGTATCGTAGGAACTGATCGTAGAGTACACGCCATCTGCCGTCCGCGTAGTTCATGTTCTGCATCTCTTGTGGATAGCGTTCACCGTTGATTTTCCCACCCACGTTTTTCACATTACACATGTCGAATTGGGACGGGTTCTTTTTCTGGTCGTTCCAACGATTCGTCTGTAGACAGATCACGACGAACTTGGGATTGTACACGTTCCTGTAGACGTTGGTGATGTCGAAATTGAACGACGCACCGAACACACCTTTCTTTTCGATACACTGCCACTGGTAGTAGTTGTAGATCAATGCGTCTCTGTCACTCAACAGTTTCAGACGGTCTATCAGTTGGATCTTGCTGGTGGCCGTGTACTCGACCAACGGCACTTTCAGTGTGAACGACTTTATCAATATCTTTCCTTCGTCGGGCTCTGTAGCTCCAACCGTCGCTGCTTTCCACTTGAACAACGCATCGTTGTCTTCGGCACGCGTGAACACAATCTCAAATCCGCCCTTGTACATGGGATAACGCAGGTGGTCAAAGAACCCGAGCCCCAGGTGGCCGAGCGTACCGAGCGCTTCGAACGTGCCACCACTCTCGTACTTGGACGCGAACCCGTTGTTGGTGAGTGCTGGCTTTAACGACTCGTTGTAGTTGAGCACACTCTTCACGGTGCTCGTGATCCCCGGCAGGTCCACACTGTCAATAGTCGTGTTGTGCTTTTTCAGCTCGATGCGTGAAAACAGGAACGACGCATAGTTGTCGATCAATTTTATGGTGTCGCCTGCCGCGAACTTGGTCCCGTCCGATTTTTTCACAACCTCACCGCAGATGTGATACATGATACGTGAATCGTAAAACGTATCGCCGTGGTCCAGCTTGAACACCGTGTAATTATTGACCGCGTTGAAGTTGAGCTCCGATACGGGCATGACTGTTCGGTACTCACTCCTGATCACGCCGCTGGCAAACTCGTTGTACACAGTATCCATAGTAGTAGTCATACAACTGGTCTCTACACTTATGTTAATGCAAAAAATATATTTAGGTTTTTTTTTAATTATACTCTCACTAATACTCAGCAACGGTTTCTGGATCGTAGCTGGGGATCATGTACTTGCGGTGGCGTCGTAGAAATTCCTCGGACACGTGTTGGTACCGCTGTACGTACTCCCAGTCCACCCGATCCGCGTAGTCATGAATGAATGACTCGGACAGTCGTTGGTACTTGCACACTAAGAACCAGCAATCGTGAAAGTTGGGAACCATCTCACGAAGGAAAGATTCCGGGTACTGTGATTTTCTCAACACGCTGGCCCAGACGACGCGGTGTTGGTAGATTCGCAACATCTCTTGGGAAAATGCGTAGTTCTCGGACAGCAGCGGAAAGTCCATCCGCGTGTCGAACCTCATGATGAACGCGTCGGTCATCACACCATCAGGCACTTTGGGTTCACGAGACAGGATTTGCCAAACGTTCTCTCCATAGCTTCGTTCGTCAAAGAACACTCAACCACTCTAATTATATAGTACACAACCAGAAGTGCCCAGACCCATACCGAGTTTGCGTTTCAGCCACATAGCACCAGTGGTGGCAGAGCCGACCGCTCGTTCGTTCAGTCCAGCGTCGTGTGAAGTGACACGGTCCCAGGCGGTCTTCTGTAACACCTTGTCCGCCACCCAACGGTCTTCGGTATTCTTGTGATCTCTGTACCATATGTCGTGCTGTTTGCACGCCTCGTCCAAAGGGTTGATTCCCTTGTCACCGCGTGCCAGACGCATGTCCAACTTGGTCCCGGGTCCGCAGTAGTTGTACGTGTCCAGATTCCAACTGCGGGGGGCGTGTAACTCGAACGGAAGCTTGTTTATCATGTCGTTTAACAAGCCCGATCCTTCTATGACGTGTTCTGGTAACGCGGACAGACACCTCAGTAGGTACTTGAGACCGTTGGGTTGTCGGACAAGCTCTTCCATGCGGTCGTGTATGAATTTGACGACCGAAAGCTTTTCGTTTGTGAAACTCCTGTTGCCGGCCGTCTCTTGGGCGTAGATGAAATTCAGACGGTTGATCAGCTCGTTCAGGTTGTTTATGTATTTGTACTCGATAGGACGTTCGTTATATTCTTTCAGTCTGGACCCTATCATGGCCACATCTTCCTGCTGCCCGTCTTTGTTGCCACCGTTCTCGTCAGGTGTAGCCGTCTTCTTGATGTCCTCCTCCCATAGAGGACGTATCAGTTTTTTCCACTTCTGACCCTGGCTAGCTTTCGGTCGCTTCGAATTCGAATCATCCTTCTGGTACAGTGAATTCGTAGCGAGCAACACGTCTTTGTACATTCGCCAGTCTTCACCGGTGTACTTGTCCTCCGGTACATAGCCTTTGCTGGTCAACAGTCGCCAAAGTCCTTCAGTGCCTTTGTAGCGTTTTCCATTCACCAGTATGTCGTCGTAGTCGAATGTGATCGTGGCAGAACCGATTTTCAGCTGCTCCGTTTGATCATCATAGTATATGCCGAACTGATTGTCGTTCGCCTTTGGCAAGTAGCGCGTGCCGACAACACCCAAGTTCACTACTCTTTTGTCCATCAGCTGCTTCATAGACTTGTTCGGTAGAGTTGTAGGTTGTAGGTCTTCAACTTCCATCTTCCATCTTCTCTTAATCGTCATCAACATCGTCATCAACGTCGTTCCCACCGATATAACCTGCTCGCTCGGGTGTACTGGTTACTGACGGGGTGAAACGTCGTGCACCGCGTTGATCAAACCTTTTCATGATTTGATTGTACTTCTGTTTTGCGAAACCACTCTTTGGCTTTCAACTCCGCCTCGGCGTCCTGCTCTTTTTTCTGTTTGATAGCCTTCGTTATGGCCTCGTACTTTTTCTCACGTTCCTGTTGTTCGGCCAACTCGGTGGCGTGTACTTCGGCGAATTCATCCTGCAACCTCCTGTTTAAAACTTCCAACTGTTTGGCTTTGGAAACACTCGTGGCGGATTGTTGTTTTGTAGATTGAAGCGTTAGTGGTGGTGGTGGTGGTGGTAGAGGTATGGCAAACGGTGATGACGGCTTCAAAATCTTAAACGGTGGTTCGACACTAGGTACCGGATTGTCAGCAGCCGTTCGTGCTCGCTGTTTCAGTTCTTCCGACTCAGCTGTCTTGAATTTACTGATCAGCATCTTCTCGAGTGCATCGAGACGTTTAGCTTCCTTCACATCCATAGTAATAGTAACTAGTCGGTAGTGACTACTTATATACACACTTCAAAAATACAATGACTATCAAACACCGGGGTCCAGTCAACCAGTGGAGTAACGTCATTCATTCACAAGGCTGCAAAAAATCATCATTTGATGTTGTGGCTAAAAAACGATATTTTAACGTCAACGTCATAATAACGTTATTTGATGTTTGCTCAAAATATCGTTTCTCGAAGTCAACGTTAAAATATCGTTAATCCACGTTCGGCCTAAATATCGTTTTTCGACGTGACGTTTAAAATGTAGTTTTTCAACATACACCTGTTCTTGCCGTTGTGTGCCTTCCTTGTCGTGTCCACGGTGATGAACCCGTGAGGTTTGCTCCAGCAGCGCTTGCACATACTTTCGAAACCATCGTACGTCGTGTCGGATCCGACAAAGTCTTCGTAAATCCTTCGCGTGTAATGTTTGTTCTGGCTGAACACACAGAGTAGATTGACGTTATTGCGAATGACTTGCATGTCGACTCGGCCGTAGCTCTGGCTGAGATATACGCAAGATACGTGTTTGTGACGGCCACGGATGAAATAGTCCTTGATCTTGATTTGTTCCTCCAACAGGCAATCGTCAAACACAACTAACGAGTTCAACTTGCATTCGTCCAGTGGAATCAAATCGACACAGTTCGAATAGAACTGGCTGAATTTATATCCTAACGCTTTTTCCACGCGCTCGTAATGTTTTCGAAGTTCAGCGTAGGCCGGTTGTTCGATGGAACGACTGAACACGTACAAGTGTTTGAACTGCACACCACGCTTGTTGTAAATCATGTTCAACAACAAGTTGGTTTTACCGCAACCGGACGAACCCACGATCAGACATCGTAGCGGTTGGGGTAAAACACGGTCCTCACGATCCGTGTCTGTGCCGTCCTTACAGTATACCGCGATTTCCATAGTGTACTTATTAAAACACGGTCTTTTGCAGTTCTCTCTCGTAAAACGAACCCAATATCTCTTCACCGTCAGAGTCTTTGATTCTATACGTGATCGGTGCCGTGTTCAACAATTTCGAAACAACAAATATCTCTCGGTTCCAATTGCGACTGTACTTATTGGCGAATGTATCTTTCCTAGCCACTATCCTGACACGATCGCCGACACTCAACTTTGACTTCCTCACTGTGGTCGGCTGCATCGATTTGTACAGATTCTGCAATCGTGTTTCACAACTCTTGTCAACGTCCGAGGGTCGCATTCGTATGGTCCTGTGCACAGTGGTGTTGTACTGACGAAGTAGGTCTTGCACCGTGTCGATCCATCGAAACGTGTGTCGCATTTCGAACTGAACTTTCATACGTTCGTTGAGAGTGCGGTTGAAACGTTCGACGATTGCACTCTTTTCTTCATTTTCAGTATGGTACATCTTGATGCCATATGTTTCCAACACTTGTTTGAAATCTTTGTTGACAAACTCCCGACCCTTATCGACGTGCATTAGATTCGGTGTGTTGTGGCCTGTCTTTTCGGCACGCCTTATGATTGCTTCGAAAGCATCGGCCACGTGTTGGCCACTCTTCCTAGTCAACGGTTCAGACCAGGCGTACTTGGAAAAAGTGTCTATCACATTCAACATGTATCTGTAACCATCATTTTCCTTCACGTATCTGTCCATAATCACGAGATCAGCCGCCCACAGGTCGTCTATACACGTAGTGACTATTTTTTGTTTGGGAAACCTCTTGATAACCGCGCGATGTAGTTCTTTAGCTTCGGCGTATTCACGCGATCGGTCCTCGTCACCCGGTTTCATTTTGATAAAGGTGCTTTTCTCACTGCCGCACAGTGCACAAGTGTTTTTGACACGCCATTTCTTGTTTTCCGTTTGCACCACTTCATCGCCGTCGACCAGTGATCGTGTTTTCGTTTTGCATTTGGTGCAGTACGTCTCCATCGCAACTTACTATAAGTAGTAGTAAATGTGTTACTAGTATAAACCAATATGAGTGAACTGCACAGACACAAGATCCGTCTGTCTGACGGACAAAAGCGAAAAATGAAAACCGCTTACAAGAAACGCAGGACCGTGGTGATCGGACTTTCGCACGACAACATCAGTGGTGGCAGCGATCACATACTGCTCACCGAACTGCAACACAAAGCCGTAAGCAAAGCCGTCAAAAACAAGACCGGCGTTCGGTTAGCGCTCAGCTACGACCAGTTGATGAAAAACAAGGAAGGCGGTCTGTTGAAGGAAATGATGAACTTTATTGAAGACGATGTTCCCGGTGGCAACCGGTTCCTTTCGCCTTTGGTTAGAAAGAATATCGCGCCGCTACTTCGAGAGAGGTTCATACCGTGGTTGAAAGACCTCATCGACAACGAGTTGGACTCGATAATCACTAAAGACCCCAAAGGTAGCGGTCTCAAACGTTGCATCAATCTGAAGTTGGACTCGTTGTTATTTAAAAAATAGAACCTCTCTCACTCGGTGAAATCGAACGATACGCCAACGACGTGTTGAAGATAAAAAACTTTCGCGGAGTGTTTGTTCGACAGCTACTACCGGTCACGTCAAATCACATGGAATGTGGAATCCTAAACCTGGGAGATGTCGATTCCGACGGCACTCACTGGACGTGCTACGTCAAGGTCGGTGACAGGAACAAGTTCTATTTCGACTCGTACGGGGACGCTCCACCACCAATAGAGTTGGTTCGCTATCTGAACGGTGGTGACGGTCTGGTGTACAACGACTGTGGCATCCAGAATTTCGAAGATCCACCAATCTGCGGCCACCTGTGTTTAGAAGTATTGCGCAGATATTCAAAGTGCAACGGATACGTGAATTGGAACACAATTGTGAATGATATAAGGGACAACAAATATGGATGGATGTCCTGGTGGGTATGACGGTGGTTTTCTAATCGACAGATTCGGTGATACGAAATGTTCAGCAGACAGTGTTGGTGGTGGTGGTAGTGGTGTTAGTCGGGATTATTTAGAATCTCAGATAGGAAATTTGAAAAAGGAGTTTAACAGCGAAATGACAAAAGCGTTTGAACAAGTGGAGAACAAACTGATGGGTAATTTGTCGAAAACCGATGCACTTGTAGACACCATAAAAGTGTCGAAAAGCCACATCAGTGTTGGAAATAAAAGGATCGTATCATCGTCGAAGGGTAAGGATAAAAACGATCTTGTCACAAAATCCCAGTTGGACGAGACGGCGAAAGGTTTCAACAAAGTGTTTGACACGACCTCACAACCGGACTGTATACAAGTCAAAGGACACAGACGTATCGGTACTGTCAGTAGGTCCAAGAACAATTACGACGTTGTAGTTCAAGTAGAGCTGATCGAGCTGCGTAACGAATTTCATGACTTCGAGAGACTGGCCACTGATAAGTTCAGACAAATCGACACTAAACTATCCTCAACGAATCCGACAAGCTAGTGTTGTAATAAGAGAGTGATTGAACGATTAAGTTTTTTCCATCACCGTACGCTCATCATGGTTAGTAGCTTTGTGAACCGATTCAACGAGGTCACCGTGAAATTCATCAAGTGCGTGAAACTTGACCAATTGGACGGAAACACATTCTATCCAGTAAAGAATTTGAGAATCGTACAAACCAAGTACGGTGATTCTCTCGTGGCCACTCTATCAGACCGAACGCTCGCAGAAAATAGTGTTGATGAGATTGACGTGTTCCTACCCAAACGTTACGCGAAGGCATTTGATCCCAAAGACCCCATCCCCGACTCGTTGGAACTGTCGCGTGGAGAGAAAATGGGTACAACGTACAACATCCAGTTGCGCACCGTGACGGATTCGCGCCAGTAAACACTCAACCACGGAAGGAAATATTTAAAAAAACATTCTTTTTAAGAAAGAACAGTCACAATATGTACATTCGTAAGTTCTGCATCAACCGGTTCGGAGAGACCAGTGCGGAAGATGTGGACGACGACGACGACAACACCGTCATCGAGTTAGAACAGAAAGCATTGCGTATTGAGTTCGAACAATATCGAATTCGGACAGACCAACGTATCCTGTCGTTGAAAACTGAATTGTACGATAAGATCGAAGAGTACAATAGAGATTTGTCAGATCTCAAACGTATAACAGGGACGCTGTATTTAGAGCACCAGAAACGGAGTATATCATAATATAAGTGAGTGTTTTCAACAACCATGCCGTTGTTGAAACTAGTCGGGCGAGGTTCCTGTCATCACGCTTCACCTGGAGCACCCGCTCCATATGGAAAACACAGAAGATTATCGTCTGGCTTTATGTGGATTCTATTCGGACAACAACATATCCAACTTGACGAGAAGTGCTAACGTGAATTTCTGGTTGGGTCCTACACCTGAAAAACCGAACGAACCCACCAGAACGCTGACACTCGAGCAAGGCCACTACACCTTGGAATCTCTACAAACACGTTGCAGAGAGTTTATCACTTCACTTCCAACGAATGTGGATTCTAACAAATTTATAATCTCGAAAGCGAAAAATGGAACGAGCGTGTCCATAGTATCGCCGTTGAAATTCACTTTGGACTCTACGATGAGACAACTCTTGGGATTTGGCCGCCAGCCGACTACCACCAATACAGACAACAGCAGCACCCAAGAAGAAGAAGAAGAAGTTGAAGTTGACTACAATAACGAATGGACCTACTACGAGACCGACAAAATCGTTATCGGGTCGTATCCACCGAATCTCAGACCGGTCGACACGATCGAAATTCAATGCAACCTAGTGGAGAATAGCTATTCCAATCACGATTTGCACGCGCACAAACATCAAGAGCACCGTATTTTGTACACATTCTTCCCGGCCGTACCGAGGGGATACAAAATATTGGAAAACCTACGTGAGCGATATTACGCGCCACTGGACAGACAACTGAGGGCGATTCAAACGATCACCGTGTCGATCGTAGATCAGGAAAATCGTCCAATTACGAATCCGTCTGCTAACAACATCGTGTATTTGGACTTGAAGAAAATAAAATAGCAGCTTTATCCCGACAACGGGGTCCACACGAGTTGCTCGGCGCGCCACCTCGTCGTCGATTGAATTAGTCATGTGGTGACGTCACACATCCACTGCGCGCCAAACCTCCCATCCACAAAAACAAAATAATATTTTTTCCCGCGTAACAGCACATTCAAGATGGAAAAAATATTTAGGTTGGCAACACTATACACACAGACAAAAAACTAGGATGGCAACACTGTACCCAAAAAATATTTAGGTTGGCAAGACTGTACCAAAAAAATATTTAGGTTGGCAACACTGCGCGCCAAAAGTTCCCGCGCAAGAAAAACGACCTCCGATATATATATATATACACCTCTGACGTCACATCCAAGATGGCCGCGCAAAAAAACTCTGACGTCACATCCAAGATGGCCGCGCCCATGGAAAGGAGGTCCTCTGCTCCATATCCCCCCCCATTACTACTGATATGTGTCGCAGGGTCATCAATAACATAGGCTTTCGTGTTGAAGCAGTTGTCAGACAAGAAGGTGGCCACATTGAACATGTAATGGCCTCAAACTAATGACCAGGTATGCAATAGACAATTTATATCAAACTTTACTGTATTGCATTCACAATAAATTTTCTTTGACAAGAATAAATGTTGGATCATTTCGTGCACCACCCTGTGGTTTTGAAGTGCTGCCGAGGAGATTTGTTTACACATGAGCACACATCGTTGTCTGTTGAATTATCGTGTGCTATAAAATCGCAAGACTTTTTATCGCACTTACCGTTTTATAATCTTACTTTATATTTCAATCCGGTATTTTTGAACTATTTTGGAAGTTTGTATCATCAGCCATTTCAAAGGTTGCAAGGGTTTACAAAAATTACAACAGACAATTTTGTAAAAGAGTAAAAATTCTAGAATTTGGACAAACTACAAAAACAATCTTATCCACATGTGGTTCACTGACTCATCTTTAGTACGTTTTGTTTTAGAAATTTTTAAAGTTGAGTTTTACTCCAAGAGTGGTAAAATTTCATGTTTTTTCTACCTGCTATACAAAATTTTTTGTCTTAAAAAATATGTAAGTTCTATGAAATGACGTAAAATTAAATAAGCTAAATTTGGATGTGGAACACAACGAAATCGAATGAGTATTTATTTTGTAGCAGAGGTTCAAACTCGAGTACATTGCTTTTTAAATCCGACAGTTGTGCGACGCTAGCGATCCTAATGACTGGAGCATAATATACAGCCCAATACCGTTGTTTTGCATTGTGTTTTACAAATAAGTGGAATAATGTCAATAGAAAAAGGGCCATAACAGGTTATTTGATATTAACTAAGAACAGCTGTGCATGTAAATATTTTAAAAAATACGCGCTTCTCTGCTCCTATCGTTATGAGCGCTATAAAAAAATAGCGTCGTGCTTGTCGCCAACTTTGTATTTGCCTGTTATATTGTTGTTATTACTTAAGTAATACTAACATATGTTTTAAACTATTGGTACGTTTTAGAAATAGAATAAATAAAGATGAACTATTTGTCAAGTGATTGATTTATTTATTTCAAGCTTTATTTAAGTAATATTTAACAGATGTACAATGAAATTGTGAGAAAAAGTAATGCAGCGGGTGTCAAAAAATAAATCTCAACACTAATATGGAAAGAACATTCGGTCTCAACGCGTAAATTCTCTAGGATCGTAGTATGTTGTGTTCAATTCCTAAATCCTTTTTTAAAATGTACATGATGCTTAAATATGTTGTTTTCGTATGACAACTGTTTCGAACTAATTTATTTGCCAATGTTAATGGGAAAAATAAAACTGTTGAAGGGTTGTTTCTACCCTTTAGGAGTGGAATTTCCTAAAATACTTTCTCATTAGGCTTCTACAACACTAAAAGTGTATTTTCTAAAAATGTCAGCCCTGTATGGTTTAGGCTGTGCGTTGATTATGAGTCAGTGAGTGAGTCAGTCAGGACAAAACCTTTTATAAATATAGATTAAACTTTATTATCGTATTTAAAATTATAATTATATTCCATCATACTCGCTATGTTCTAAGAGTAGTTGCGTCCACTTAAGTAGTGGCAATGAAGTACTTACCCAGTGATACTCTGTCTGCCGTAGCCTCTCGGTTGAGCCAAAAAGATACCCAAGACAGGACCACAAGCAAGACACAGGGTCCGTATACCTGGATAAGGAAGTTCCCCATGTGACGCTGGAGATGGAAACTGACAAGAAGCATGGAATACTCTCCTGGAATTTGAATTAATTTAAAATGCCAAGTACGTAAAAAAAATTGATAAACTGCTCTTACGTTATAGCCAGTAAAAATGTTTTATTTATTTAATCACGTTTGTATGTTGTTATGAGGATCCACTCACCCACCCACTTACGTGTTATACTGTACAGTACGGCTTGACTTCAGAGTACTCTTACAGCAAATAATGGAACTACGGCCACCCAATAGCGTGACAAGTAAGTCAATCACAATGCTTGTTCGTCTTGCTTTGTTGCCACGTTTCAGTTCTGCACCTGTTTTTGTAACCTAATTGTTTATTTATATTTTGCCCATGGACTTTCCTATTGTTTATATTGCGTTTTAAATGTTTGATTCCGATTGTTTAAATATTATTACTATAGTATTATTCATACATTGTTCTATTGTATTACTTGTTGAATTAATTAAAAACGTTCAAGTGGATTTCTGCATAAAAAAGTAATTTATTATTGTGTTGAATGACAAAAGCAGTACTCTTGGAAACTCCGCCCGCCAAAATTACACTCAAATACCACTAGGGGGTTTTATGTCAAGTCGGGACATTCGTTAAATAAAGTATAGTGTATTATATTAAAATGATACACAGTTCCTGTGTAAAAAAAAATCAGGGAATAATGTTTCTCTAGATGAATGGCATTGGATATTACCAGGAATTATACCACAACAGTGGATTAGAGCAAAATAAACAAATAAATAGGAGTAGTTGCATAATTGCACAATATTGAACGTTTGCTTTAAATATTGCTAGTTTGCTTTAAAATCAATTAAATGTATGATTATATTTAGATTAGACTGACAAAACAATTTTAATTTATTTATTAAGAATAGTTAAAATATACAATATTATGTAACCAAATTTGAGAACAGTTTTTTTCTAAAGTTTTAACAAAAGTGAATAGGAGCAAAATTAGAGATTATATGTGAACTCCACATACTTATTCATACGTTACTGATGAGGAAAATCCAGCATAACAATTATAGTTCGAGGGTACGAATTTTACTAAGAAATTGAGTTTCCACGATATCTATCCAACTGACGAAGCCACCTGAGCCGATTTAAAGGGATATTTCGTAGAAACTTTAAATCGGTTTTCCGAAAATAAATACCAATTTATTGCTTTTTGGTTTTGTACCGTCTAAAGAGAGTCTGTTGGGACCTAACCAAACAAGAATGTTGTATGCCGTAAATTGTTAGGAATAACCGGATGTGTGTTTACATGGGGTATAGTTCATGAGATCTAAGACACTAACTAACGTTTACATGGGGTATAGTTCATGAGATCTAAGACACTAACTATAGTTCATGAGATCTAAGACACTAACTAACGTTTCTGAATAATATCTTTTGGAAATAAAACAGATTAAACCCTAGTGAGATTAAACCACTTACATAGAATTACGTGGGTGATTTCTATAAGGGCTGACCTCCATATTAATCTTTGAACACTCTATTGACTATTATGTATTCCCATAAACTATGGATTGTATTTAGACAGGACAAGGGGAAGAACCATTACAGTAAAAGTTAAACAGTACTGATAAATACTTATACTTTAGGTCATGATTCGAATCTGCACGAGTTCTAACTCAGGATCAAAGTCCTGAAGACATATATCATTCGATAACTGGTTTCCACACATAAAAAACTATTCTGAATCCACGTACATTTTTTATAGTTTATTTTTATGTAATTATCAATGTAGGGATTTTGTGGGAACTTAGAACTAGAATTAAATAAGAACATATTTTGAAAGATTTTTTGGCAACCTTTCGGTATAGGTGATCCTCTGACA
This sequence comes from Stictocephala bisonia, assembly GCA_035578905.1. Taxonomy (NCBI): domain Eukaryota; kingdom Metazoa; phylum Arthropoda; class Insecta; order Hemiptera; family Membracidae; genus Stictocephala; species Stictocephala bisonia. The sequence goes on along the minus strand of JAQJVL010000951.1, from coordinate 139,317 downwards.
AACAACATAGGTTAAAGTATTCAAAATTAGAACTAAAGGATTTGATCAATTCTAAAGTTATCTTATATCAAATATGAGTTGAAATAAAATGTTATATAGTGTGAATAAATTTACTTAATTACTTCAACTATGGAAAGCGGCAGCCATTAAAATATCGTTCTAATGAATATTGGTTGGTCATCAAAAAATAGTCGTACTCAAAGAATCATTGAAAATTTCACTTTCAATAAAATATAATTTGTTTTACGATTTTGATTTATGTCCTTGTCTTATCATAATTTGACATATACAGGTCAGTTCTTTTTAATGACTTAATTTATTAATAAATAAATGATTTAATAATAATATAATAACTCAAAAACAAAAGACTCATATATTTACACGACTAACAACTGAATTAGAACTTTACAATAATAACAAGAGCTGTATATAACAAAAATTATATAAGCTGAAAATGGAGTAAAATTAAAAAATAATTTCATGTCTATAAAATGAACCGGAAAGAATTAATTTTCTGTAAATATTTCGTTTCTTATAAACGTATTTTGTCAATGTTTTCTTTTTTTATAACAATACTTCAAGCAAATACAAAAAAAAAGTAAAATTACTCAAGAAATTACAATGAGAAAGATGTCTTTACGTAGTTTAGTGACGTGTACACTTGGGTCTCATGTTGAATTGTTGATTCTCTTTTTATTAAATGGTAGTTTTTAATCTAAATACACTACGTCTTTGAAAATAAAAAAATACAAATGTTTTGATTGGTCAAATTCTGCGACTATAAAGTATCCATTAATTTTACAAGTAATAACTAGGAATTTCTAGTTATAACTGTCAAATTACTAATAAAGAGTAACATGGCAAATTAGTATGAATAATTATGAATTAAATTAATTAAAATAATTAGAATAAATATAAATATTAAATAATGCTAATAACAGAAACAGATTTTTTTTTCTCGGTGAATGAAAAAGTGGCCCATTATCAAAATGTAGCCTCATAAATGTTTTTACAATAGCAAATATAATATGAAACATAAGTTCATGCGCTTTTAATTATGCAGACCGTATATATGAACAGAACTATGTAAGATTTGTTATTTATTTACAACTACTATCCTTTTATTTGGAAATAAAAATTCGTTATTAAATATTTGCATAAATATTTATAAAGGGGGATAAATATTTACATATGTAAAGCACTGAAGCAACCAATAAGTTTTAAAGTCAGTAGAGATGGTGTGAGTTCTATCGTGATCATCTATATCAACTTGAGTGGAATCGAAGAAATCATTAAAATGGCGAAAGGCCTAACCTTGTATAAAATTGTCACTCAGACCATTCTCACATCCAAGATATAAAATTCAGAGATTTATAAAAAGAAAGAACATACTATGAATCATATTTCGAATGCATGTTTGTATACCATTTTTAATATTTGTTATAGTATCATATTAATCAAAATAATAGCACTTTAGTGCTAATAATAGTGCAAAATAATTGGCACTTTAGTAGTTATAATGAGTTTTTTTTTTTTTTTTTTTATATACATGGACACTTTTATCATATTATTGCTGCATAAATAAATTATGTAAAGGTCCTCCTACCTAGCTTACAATCCCACTACTTGATGGATCAAGTAGGTTAAAGTCTCTACCACCGCACGTGTGTGAGTGGGTTATTAACATTGTACATGTGTAGGGGGGTGGGAGGGTCATGATACTCCACCCGCCCACTCATACACGTGTAGTAGTCTTGATTCCCCGAGATGCTAGGTATATATTACGTTGCATTACTATCAAATAACGCAAAAGTAAACAGATTTGAATAATTACACCCTGACATAAAACTTTTAACAACGAATATTATTGCATATTATACCGTATATTTTCTTAGTTCTTATTAGAAATGAAATTATTTATGAACACAAGAATACCACATATACAATTCAAAATACATACTTTTTTTAACTGGTGTGTCACGTCCACAAAATTATAGACAATAGTTAAAAAAAACTTCGTAACTGAAATTGAAGAAATACGTAAATGAAGAAAAAATATTAAGAACTGGAACATATTTGCAAGTTTGAAACTCATATTTTTTATATTTTTGATTATTATAATGACGGTATTTATGTATCTTGCACTTTTCTACTTAAAAATGACTATTGTTGGAGGAAATGGTGATGAAAAGATAATATGAATGTTATATGTTTACTGAGTAAGTACTTTACTGAGACGGATCACTCAGTAAGGTTGTAGAACTCAACTATGGTAAATAAGGTACAAGTTCGGTCCCAAGTCGATATGTTAGTGATTGGAAGGACGACGACAAAAGTTTCTAAGAGAGAAAAAGGTGATTATGGATCGACCCTCGTAAATCATTAATATTTGTAACAGCAAAGGAGAACTTTCTTTGGGAATGTAACAAAATATTTTTATATAATAATGTGCACATCTTGTCACGTCAGAAATTTCTAGAGATGATTTTGACCACTACTAACAGTAAGATGAAAATAACCGAAGTTTTCGCAGACCCACCCACCCACCATACAAGAACAGTAATGTAACCCACCCGCCCACCCATACACGTACGGTGGCACTCGCCCACCCCTACACGTACTGTGGTAATGACCCACGCGCCCACCCATACACGTACTGTGGTACTGACCCACCCGTCCACCCATACACGTACTGTGGTACCAACCCACCCATACACGTACTGTTGTGATGACCCACCACTCCACCCATACACGCACTGTGATACTGACCCACCCCTACACTCACTGTGGCACTGTGTTGCTCATTTGTGTATTAGCCAATATTTAACTTTGCAACGTTTCATGTTTAAACGTATGTCAAGGTTTTGTTGGGAAATCATATGAGATCATGTCATTTAGGTCAGTGTGAGAGTCATTTATTCTTACAGTAATACAACATTAATCACGTGTTATAAACCTGCCATTTATGTATATATTAATAAAATATTATACTATAAAATATTAATTGACCTTATAAAAAAAAACAAGAATTTGAGTTTATTCTCAAAGTGAATAAGTAGAAGGGGTCCGCATCGAGGCAGGTTTTTCTAACTCAGCAATACCTGCCCCTTCTGGAATTTCCACTCTAACCTTGGCCAACAGTTTCTTGGCCCTGTCGGTCTGCCTCTTGCCCTTGTCGTTTCTAATAGCACTGTACAATGGATCTTTTCTGGTGAGCGCCTTACCTACTACAAGAGCTCTGGTAAGATTTCAAAAAATGTTTCAAATAATATCCTCATCAATCTCGGAAGCGGGTCTGAAGGCTACATACCCCGGCTCTTTATTTTTAAAATTAATACAGGTTAAGGCGAACCCAACCTGGTCAGTATCCGCAGCGTTAGATTTTATTTTATTCAGAAGTTCACTGAGTCCCCGTCTGATCCAGTCAATTTCAACAACACCGGGAGGAGGTTGGTTAAACCTAAAAGTAGTTTTAGAACCGTACAATCTAAATTGTCTGACATAAGTCTCATTAGTACCAACAATATTTACAGAATCCATTTTACAATACAAGATATAGATAAAGTATACTATAGATATAGTGAAATATACAGAAAAACAAGTTAAATACGCATAAAATAATGAAAATGTCTATATAATTATCAAATATGAAATAATCTACTACAATGATCGATTAAAACTATCGAAGATGTATAGATTTGGTTAAGTTAGGTTAAAACTTAATATTACAATACTCACCTAGAGTCACTAAGCTATTCACTAAGAAGTCAAAAGAGAGAGAGTAGACCACTTACCAACTTTGTTCCCAGGTACCAACTGAGAGAGAGTAGACCACTTACCAACTTTGTTCCCAGGTACCAACTGAGAGAGAGTAGACCACTTACCAACTTTGTTCCCAGGTACCAACTGAGAGAGAGTAGACCACTTACCAACTTTGTTCCCAGGTACCAACTGAGAGAGAGTAGACCACTTACCAACTTTGTTCCCAGGTACCAACTGAGAGAGAGTAGACCACTTACCAACTTTGTTCCCAGGTACCAACTGAGAGAGAGTAGACCACTTACCAACTTTGTTCCCAGGTACCAACTGAGAGAGAGTAGACCACTTACCAACTCTGTTCCCAGGTACCAACTGAATTTCCTCTCACCTGGCTTGCTTATATAGGGGATTATGACGTAATCGACATGTCCAAACATGAAAAGAGGCACTGGCCTCCTTGATTCCCCACTTTTAAGAAAGTTTCAGAAGTTGGCGGAGAAAATGTCGTTTTTTGCTTACATCTTGAAAACTGTGTGTCCTAGGGGCTTGAACAGTTTTTTCGACTCCCGACATGCATCCCATCGTTTTAAGCTATTTCCGATATACCTGTAAGAAAATATTCCAGGAATATCGTCTCCGGACTTATCTTTTCCCCCACCACTTCGGATCCAGATTCGTTATTTACCGGCCGATTTAGTTCAAATTTGGTACACATATACAGATACATATCCACTACAATGTATACTGTGAGTTTTATTTGTATGATAACTTATATTGATTTTTTCTTTTCAGGTGAAAATAATGAAGATTAAAATGTAAAATGTAGTATAATTCAAATAGAACGTAGTAAAGTCCATTAGATGCACACAGTCGTCTTTTTACCATCCTTCCTCATCCCATTATTGTCAGCTGATACAAAAGTGTGGATAGGAAATTTGGTGGGAAACATGGGCGCCCCATATTGAATGTCGTCATCAAAAAAATGGACCAATCAGAGCTCAGGCCTCGATGCGGGCCCCTTCTACTTGTATATATATATATAAACTCAAATTCTTGTTTTTTTTCTAACGTCAGTTAATATTTTATAATATAATGTTTTATTAATATATATAAATAACAGGTTTATAACACATGATTAATGTTATATTACTGTAAGAATAAATTACTCTCACGCTGACCTAAATGATATACACATTGAGAATACACTTGAGACACTTTGAGAATACACTCAAATTCTTGTTTTTTTATTTTTTTTATTTCTGACGTCAATTAATATTTTTGGCTCGGAACCGGTTCGCTGGTGAAGTAATAAACCACTAGAAGTTGTACTTAGGGAATCAGAGTATGGAGAAGTTAAAATGAGTAATTTGCATTGGGAATATGGATTGAATACCTACTAGACTTGTGCATTGATAGCGTGAGGGAGAGTTCCGTCAATACTGCCAGTTGGGCTGTATGTGTTAAGTAAGCAAGTATATACTGATAGTGGCAATGTAGAAAGGGTGCGTTTAAAGATATTTTCCGTTTTTAATCTTAAGTTAAGTGGGTGGAACTCCTCAATTTATATGTAATCTGCATATTATAATTTATTCCAGCTAGCCATATCAAAATATATTTTCGAAACTTTGTTATAAACTTAACATATATGATTTCAGTGTCCAGTTTCAGAACCGATAAATAAATCGTTGCATTGTAATAAAGGGCATATAAGACCGCTAACTATTTATCCAAACAATGAGTCCATTTTCGTAGAAAATATATTTTCATACATTTATAGTAAAATGATATTTCTAATTTTATATCCATAAAATATCAAAGAACCATTTTAAAGTTTATTTAATATGATATAAAAACTTATTATGATCGTAATTAACAAAAATAATGATGTCTTTTATAGGAACTAAAGAAACATATCTTGAATAACTTTAAAGAAAAGAAGTTCATCTCGATCGTCAGTGAAAACATCCGCATTTTGGGCAAGACATTTCGAAGTCATTCTGTTCACTTAGGTTACAAATTACGTTTACAAAATATAATTTGTTTATGAAATAGAATTTTTTACGTTTACAAAATAGAATTCAGCATGCATAATACAATTATATTGTTTAAGAACTGTTAATTTATCAGCATCCTTGTATCTAAACTTTCTTGGCCATTGGACGAAACACACTCAAGCACACTCCTGAACGTTGTGAGATTGGAATTGGACCTACAATTTAGAAATATATTTAGCAAATATACTGTATTTCTTTGTTATGTGTGTTGTTTTAGTGAGCCTATTTCATAAAATTAAATAAATTATCCTACAAAGATATAGCATGAGAAAATATATTTGTTTAAAGAAATAACTCTTATATTTTTAAATATCTAAGTGATTGTAGAGCATTTATTTATACATTTATAAGAGTCATTTAGGTGGAGGGAGGGGATAGGTCTCATCAATACATCTCATATGTTTGCAACAGGATTGAAGAACAGTAATTAATGTGTTTATATGATGGGTAGAAATGTCATTCTGGATAACATTACACTAAGCACTTGGAAACACGCACATGCAAATTCTTGTTTTATAGTGTAGTGATTCTAGAAACGGAAAGCAATCTTGGGATTCAGTGGAGCGACTTAAGACATCTAACTTGAGAACGAGGGAATTGAATCTGCCCACTCAGTCTGCGAGGATTGCAGTAGAAAATAATACTTCCTTGTTCATCATTACATATTGTAAAATAAGTGAGTGTATAAGTAAACTGACCGTTTAAGATATGTTTGCATATGAAATGTTCTATTTTATAGTTTACATCCAAAATTATACATAATATGAATAAATCCTTTATTTTGGTATAACGACATTCATTGTTTGCCTGTTTCAAACATCATCATTATTATTATTATTATATAGAATACAAAAAACTACTGCTTATTACGTTTGAAATATCTGTCGTTTTAAAAGTTTTAAGAAATATATTTTTGTGTGGTTTATCTTTTTAAATAGATTATTTTTGTTTAGTTTTTCAACAAGTTTCTCTTTAGTCTTAAATCTAAATACCCTTATTGAAATAAACATCTCTGGTTCAAAATACAAACTGTAATCTACAATTGTTTTTTTCCATTAACATTACAAATGAACGGAATAAAAGCACTAAAAGCATTCAATGAACAGTCTATAAGTATACTTGCAAGGGTTGATACCCGACTGTAGGAAGTCAGTCTGGTTGGCAGCTGGGTTGGCGATCAAGTCAAACTGTGACAGTTTCATGTCGTCGGCGATGGCTACTTGCCGTTTGCCGTTCCACACGTAGAGAACGTCGTTCACTGTATACCCGACTGTAACACAAACACGTCAGAGTAGATGTTGTTATCATCTAATAAACGTTCATTACAGGTATTGGTAGTTGGACCATTAATGTACAGGTTGTTTCAAAATTACGGTAACACGTTTAGAACAATGAATAATCATGCTAAAATAAAGGAAAAGGTTTTCAAAACCTTATGTCCTGGAATGCTTATCATAACAAATTAGGCCAAATCAAATCAATTTATTCATTGCAGTATACAAATACATTGCATTGCAAAAGTCATTTTTATCATTTTATATTTTTAAACTTTGGTCTCATTCAACCCACAAAATTCTCTTTCAAACATACAAATAAGGTCACTTAAACATCCCACACTCACTCTTGTCAATCATTCCCACTTTCAGAAACGGTGTCAGTCACCGGTTATAAGGTCTCCTAATTATTCGCCATAAACTCGTCTACACTATAAAAAGCGTGTAGGCTAAAAACCCTTTTAGGCTAGTTTTGAACACCTTAGGCGTTGTGTTGTTTTAATTTATTTATTTTTTTGTGTTGGGCAGTTTGTTGATTAATCGAACACCTGCCTCTGTAGGCAAGTGTTCATAAGTTACTGTTCTATGCATCCCAGTTTTGTAGTTATTCCTGCCTCTTGTATTATGCTCATGCACGTCTCACCCATGAACTAGTGCTTCTGCGGTACTAAACCGTGTCGTTTCAAAAATGTAGAGGCCAGGGAATGTTAGAATGTTGAGTTCCTTAAAAAAGGGCTTACAGGAAATCTGTATCCAATTTTAGCAACAAGGCGGATTGCCTTTTTTAGATTGGATTTAAAACGTTTGTTTTCAGATTGATGTTAGCAAAATTTTGGATGCATTGATTCAGTTCCATAAAAACGTGTTGTTCCAAAAGCAATGACGATGTCGTACTAAAGCATAGTGTTGTGTCGTCTGCATACTGGACAAGTTTTCCTTGCTGCAATGATTCTCCAATGTCATTGGCATATATCAAAAAAGGACTGGGCTAGGAATTGATTCCTGTGGAACCCCTTAGCATAGATTGATTAATTTAGAAAGTTGTTCTAAAATTCGAACGATTTGAGATCTTTGGTTAAGATAAGAACCATGCTACCCAAGTGCCACAACACGAATGGCATGCAATTCCAGTCTGTCGAGCAGTATCTTATGGTCAATACTTTAGACAGATCGAGAAACACACCAAGGGTTGGATTCCGACATTCTAGTCCCCCAACAACCTTTCCTGAATCCAAATTGGTTCTCAGATAGTTGGTTATGTTTGTTTTAAATGTTAAGCCATTCTTAACAGAAAAGCTTTTCCAAAAAGTTATCTTAATATTAGCAAAATTGAGATAGGCCGATAATTATTGATTGAGCAATGATCACTTTTTTAAAAATATTGGCCTTACTTTGGCAGTTTTTAGGGATGAGGGAAATGTCCCAGTTTGAAAAGAAGAATTGATCAACAGTGTTAGGGGGCTTAGGATATGCTTGAAGCATTTATTTATGAGCGAAATTTAAATAGAATTAATGTTATTAGAATTTTTGCTGGGAGCTCTTTGACAATTCTTAAAATGTCCTCCTCATTCACGAGCAGCAGAGCCATTGATGGCACTGGGGCTTACCTTTTAGTGGTACCTTTTTGCATCCAATGAGTCCTTTTTCATTTGCAACAGTGGCAAAGAACCTGTTAAACTCGTTATCGATTGTTATTTCATCACTAACAATTTGGTTTTCTATTTCAATTTTAATTTGTTACGGACTTTGCTTTTATTGTTTATAATGTCCCATGCTGTTCTAGAAAATTTATAGTTTGTTTTGAGACATCATATTTTTTTCTGCTTGAATTACCTTCCTATAAGTTTGTTTGTAACGCCTAAAGTGAGATATAAAATTCTCATCAGTGTTGTTTGATATATATATATATATATATATATATATATATATATATATATATATATATATATATATAATATATATAATACAAATACAAAAATGTTAGTCTCTCTCGTGTAACCAGGATTCCTTTTGTAATCCATTTGTTTTTCACATTTTTGTTTCTCATTTTTTGAGATTTTATTTGCCAGCAGCTATCAATATAAAAGATTAAACAATTATGAAACATTTTGAATTTTTGTTGAAATGATAGGTTATTATGAGTTTAAAAGTTCCACTTTTCTTTCGAGAAAGAATTTTTGAGAAGTCGTATGTTTTCAGGCCTTAAGTCTTTTGTAATTATTTTTGTAATTATGAGCTCCCTTTCGTATGTTTCCCTTTCAATAATAATCACTTGGCAATAGTGATCCGTAATTGCTGTATCGACCACCGACACTGCGACACTGGGAATATTAGCAATGACGTTGTCAGTTGTCGATAATTGAAGCCCAATAATCTCGAGTAAATAACAAAACTGTTTTGTAGAAAGGTCGACTGTTTTTTGTGCATCAATATTGAAGTCACCCAACAAAACTGTTAAGTCAGTCAGTAAAGATTCAAATTTTGAAATTTTTTTTAATTTCCATTGAGAGACCTGTGAATTTTTATTCCTGTCGCTTCAAAATCCTTATCTTTTGCATTAACAACATCAAAGGCGACGAATGACACGTCTGATTTCAAGAAAATGGCTACACCACCTCCTTTAAATAATTTTCTGCAATATGTAGTACCTAGTTTTAAATTTGGCAACTGACAGATACCAATATTGTCATTGTTAAAACCACTTTCGGTTATAACCAATAGATCCAGACACAATTCTCTGCAAACTATTTCAATCTCATCTAACTTGTTTGTTGCTGATTGTGAATTTTGGTAGATAATTTTGAATTGAGTTGGTGATTTAAATTTTGATTTTGTTTGAGTTTGTCTTGATTTTACTAATTTTGTCCATTTCTGGGAAGTGGGGGCCCTAAAAAACAGAATGCTGAAGGCAAGTTTGTGTTTGATAGTTAGTCTGTCTGTGTACACTAGCCTTATCTATAGTTGGAGATTGGTTGGTCAGGTCAGTGGGCCCTGTTGATATATTCGCCGAACAAGGTAGGGTCCTCACGCATCCGCATATGACTCGTACTCATGGGTGGACGTCTGGGAATACGTGGGGATTGATGGTCTGGTTGCCAGTCGACGTGATCTTGGAGTAGTCATTGCTAGTTTCTTTAATATAACGCTAGCTAGCAATATATTGCCCAAAGCTCGAAGATGGAGACCGTGAGAAGTGTAGTGCTGTCTGCCGATCCCCTTCACAGTCAAGGTGTGTACTCCGCCGCTTGCAGATATCAGTCATAAAGTTGTTCACTTGTTGAACTGTCCGGTGAAGTGGGCTGCTGTGGGGAATGAATCAGTGACACAGGAGCGCTTCATACCTGGCCGAGGGGTTGTCATAAATAATTTCGCTAGGGGTGTGACTCAGGAGCGCCTCCTCACCCCTTTCCGGAGGCGCTCCTGTGTCGCACCTAAAACTACCTTACCTCTATACTCTACATGCTATAGAGCTTAGCTCGCGGGGCCTTCTAAATACTTATCAATCAAATATGACAACAGCTACTATCATACTGACTTTTTTAAGTGCACTGCATATTTTGTAGGAGTAAGTGTAACATTGATTCTGTAGATGATATATCCTAGTAAGGGGATATCCTAAAAGACAAATCAAAACTATTAAACTTGTTTACTTAATCATTCTTAATCATGATTCATTTTATTTGAATTAATAAATGGTTAAACCATTGCACACTTGTTTTAAAATAAGTGTGTAATCCTCCAATTAAAAGACATTAACGCATGTTTATGCACACTATCTTGGTCTTCGGATGTGGATCCCGTCACGTTTACCACATCAACTCCCGAAGACTAAGATAATGTTGTATTTATAGTCATCTTTTTCGAAAAATTATGAACTTGATACTATTTAGTTTTATCTAAAAGGAACACGTAGACACTCTTCCTTTGCCCATGACTTGTCCCTTTAACCCATGAGTATTAATTATGAAATATTAACCATAGATTATGCAAATTCGTAAAAGCCAAGCAGTGATTTAAAAAAATTATATTAATTTTATTACTCGGTTTAAAAGAAAAGGAAGAGTTACAAAAAAGGTTAATAACTACAAATAGGCTTATAAATAACGGATAAGCATTTCTTAGTTTTAACAAATTATAATATGTATACAATTCTAAAATAATAAATATACATTTAAATTCAAACTAAATAATGTGGACACCTACTAATATTTAAAACAATTTAAAATAAAATATGTATACTTAAACTCAAACAAAAAATATTATTTACACTCAATCTGTAGACTACAATATTCTAAAACAAACAAAATACTGAAATTCAAACGAAACATACTATTTTACTTACTTAATATCTATAACAATCTAAAAAATAACAACAAATACTTAAACTCTAACAAAATATACTACTTACACTCAATCTGTAGACTACAATATACTAAAACAAACAAAATACTGAAATTCAAACGAGACATGCTATTTCACTTACTTAATATTTTAATACTTAATACACCTTTTGATAATTTACGCTATCTAAAGACTTCAAAGATTTGAAATATTTGGCTGTCATCTATTTGTTAGTTGGTATGAAAATAATGTGTTGGATATGTCTCAATGATGACTGAATACTATTTAAATTAATTTTATAAGAACAGTATATGTTAAAGGTATTATTTCGTTTTATAACAAAACCTGAAATTATATAAAATTATATAACGCAAACAGATGTTCTATCAACTTATTATTCAGTTTAAATGCAGCTTTTATACATTATTGACGGTTTAACCTGTTTAGCCTTGAACTAATAGAAAGGACTATGAAAAATACGTCAAACGCCAAACAATCCACGATTTTACGTCTTACACAATACACCTTCTCTATGACTTAGAAGTGTGTCAATGAATCGGACTATAACAGCTTATTTTAATATAGCTTGTATTTACAATTTCAATGCCAGAAGGCTTTTTTATTTCTAAAGAAAATTGAAGTATAAAATTTTTTAACAAAACCGGGAATCAAATCAAATCAAATTTCTTTATTTGTCATAAGAATTTTACAAATTATTGACAAAGATTTAAAGATTTTTACCTATACTTTTTAATCATTGGCACAAGGACATTGTAAACCTTCAGTGATATAACAACATGACTACTTAAAGTTTTACTTAGACGATAAAATGGTATGGTTGTACCATTTTTACCTCTAGTATTGCAGTGATGGATGTTACGATTTAGCTTGAGTAAATGTGGATTGTTTAAAATGTAATTGTATTGCAGCTAAATAGCCAAGTCATCACTTAATTAATACACAATAGGCTAAATACATATGTCTTATATATAGCATTATAGTATAATCATGTTTAGTCTTAAAACTTTATGTCACGCGTATTAAAAAATTCATCTATATGATAAAAAGGATTGTTGAGCAGCCAGTCATAGTACTTATTTTTAAAGATTTTTACACTATACTTTTTAATCATTGGCACAAGGACATTGTAAACCTTCAATGATATAACAACATGACTACTTAAAGTTTTACTTAGACGATAAAATGGTATGGTTGTACCATTTTTACCTGTAGTATTGCAGTGATGGATGTTACGATTTAGCTTGAGTAAATGTTGATTGTTTAAAATGTACATGAGAACATCAAAAAGATATAGGTTGATGACAGTTTGTAGTTCAAGTTCATTAAAATAAGGTTTACAATGCTCAGTATGATGTAATCCCTTTAATACTCTAATAGCTTTTTTTGCAAAATAAGTATACCTTGTATGTTTGAACTATTTCCCCAGAGTACCAAACCATATCTAATTATCGACTGAAAATAACTAAAATAGGCAGTTCTCAAATAGTTCCCAGGAACAACAGTTTTTAGTCGTAACAATAGGTAAATCACCCTAGATAGTCTTTTACTAATAACATTTATATGTACATTCCAATTTAAAGACTTGTCAAAATAAACTCCTAAAAATTTTACAGTATCGACAAAGCTGTTGTCACAAACATCAGAATTTTTTTTTAAGAACGAAATTTATAGATTTAGTTTTGTCACTGTTTAATAAAAATCCATTTAATTTAAACCAAGTATTAGCAGATTGAAGGGAGTCAGATGCTAAATTATTTAGCTCATTTAGGTCATCACTAAGACTAAAAAAAAGTTGTGTCGTCCGCATAAAGTATGGTTTGAGCATTCACATAATAAGGCAAATCATTAATACTTATGAGAAATAACAGTGGGCCCAAAACTGGGCCCTGGGGTACACCCCATTCAAGTTGCAGTTCCTGTGAAGTTCTATGACCAATTTGTACCACTTGCCGTCTATTTTCAAAATATGATTTAAAAAACTCAAGAGAATTTCCTGAAAGGCCATAATAGTTTAATTTATTTATGATATTAGTGTGATCCACACAATCAAAGGCCTTGCTCAGGTCACAAAAAGTGGCCCGAGCAAAGGCCTTGGTCTCAAAAGCTTGATGGATTTTTTTTTGTGAGGTCGTCCATGGCATCAAATGTTGATTTTCCCCTTCTGAACCCATATTGTTCAGTACAGAGGAGATTATTGTTCACAAAAAACAAATATATCTGTTCAAAGATTATTAGCTCAAAGACTTTAGATATAGTAGGAATTGGTCTATAACTACTTGGATGTTCTTTTGGGCCCTTCTTAAAAATTGGACACACTCTTGAAGTTTTTAACTCATTTGGATATACACCTTCCCTTAAACAATAATTGAAACACATAGTAAGAGGTTGAACTATACTTAATGCAATATCCTTTAACATATTATTGGATATACCATATACATCAATACTTCTAGAGCTTTTCATTTTCTTTATTGCGGTTAATACATCATTGTTAGTAACCACTCTCCAGCAAAAGTCATCCAGGGTAACCTTGTTACTCTTTACTAGATAATCACTTTGAACATTTGATGAGTCAATATTTTTCTTTATTTCTCTTATTGAAGTAATAAAATAATTGTTAAAAACATCAGGGTTAATATTAGAAGTCATAGATAATTGATTAGATGTTGTTGCCTGAGTACTCTTCCAAGCAGCCTTGCACTTGTTATTACTAGATTCAATCTTACTAACATGATACAATTTTAGACTCTTTAATGCATTTTGGTATTGGTACTTCAAATCTATGTACTTCTGTTTTAACTGAGTTTTATTATTAAATTTAGAAATTTATCAGAACTCCTAACAAGTCCATGTAGAAATAACAGCTTACTCTTCATTAATGCAAGGTCCTTAGTGTACCATTTGTGTTTAATTTCCATATCGTTAATATTACTTTTCCTTTTTTTTATAATTTTAAGAGAGTCTACATTATTAAGGAAAATTTTAAAAAATACTCCAAACAATTCCCTTGCCCCATTGGAGGAGTCTGATAAAATATGCTGCCAGTCATAGGAAGATAAATTTGATGAAAGTTTAGTCAAAGTATGAGAGGGCACTATAAAATTAGCATATTGCTCGGACTTCTTAGATGTGGACCTATTCAGCTGGTGATTGATTTTATTTAAACCAGAAATTGCGATAATTATCCCCTCGTGATCTGAGTAAGGAAAGTTAAAAATACTAACCAGACTTGTTGTAATAGTAGGTTTACTGTATTTAATGAACACATTGTCTAAACAGTTAGAAGCTCTTGTTGGTTTATTATTAATAATCTGAAAATTAAATTGCCTTAAAATATTACACCAATCTCTACTTGTTTTTAGAGTAGAGGTAATATCAAAGCTCTTATTAAGGTCACCACCCATTATAATAGTATAATCAGACCATTGGGTTATAAACGGCATAAAATTCTCCATAATTTTAAGATATATTTTGGGGTCTCCTGAGGGTGAGTGATATAATGAGACTATTAATATTTTTAAGTCATCTATAAAAGCAGCTGATGCTTCACAATGTAACTCCTGGCAAAAATTAATAACGTTACATATTCTGAAATTAAATTTTGTGTTTACAAAAATTACTGTTCCACCCCGTTTATGCTTAACTCTACCAAAGGCATTTGGGAACTCTAGCTTATATTTTCATCTTTGAGCCAAAGCTCCGAAATATAAACCACATCAGTATTTAATGGTTGAGTTAGAAAGTTGTCAATCAACTCAGATTTACCCTTAATACCCTGAACATTTAAAAAACTAATTTTAAATGAGTCAGATGTCATACAATCATTGTTGTCATGCAAAATATTATAATTTACACTGTAGCCACTTAACTCATTAGTATTTGCTTGTTTACATACACTTGACTATGAATATTATGTAAGCTGTCAACAGTAATAGAACTATTTACATATGAATTGTTATGTACACTAGTTGGTGGTAGAATAGGTGGAAAATCTTCAAATCTACTAGATACTTCTGAGCCATGTTAGATGTTGAGTTGCTTTGCTCGTTTGCTTGCATGGTCACAGGATTGGCTTCATTTTCTAATGATGGATATGCAGTACAAGCCTCTTGCTTCCGATACAAGTTGAATCCAGATGTATACATTTTGTTAATCTTCAGTGTTGTCTCACTCATTACTCTGCCTAGTATCTTGGACCCTTTTCTGTTTAAGTGCAGTCCATCTCTTCCAAGACTAGAGTTGTCAATTTATTTGTCAATGTCCAAGTATAATACTTGCAGGTCATGACAAATCCATCGGATGTTCAAGTTAGAGTGTTTGATTACTTTTGAGTGTATATCTCTTCTTTTAATTATGCTGTCAATAACTATAATAGATTTAGGGAAGGATGTCTTTGCTGTACTAATAATACTCTTCATTCTCCCCATTACCTCGTCTGCACACTGAAGCTGTTTTAGATCATTTGTCCCAACATGTATAAACACTATTTTAGGTTGATCAATTTTGCTTTTATACCGTCCAATTTCTTTACTAATTGAGGTATAATTAGCTCCACCATGAACTTTTTTTAGAAAATTTGGTACAGAAGTATGCCTAATCATTGAATCGCCAATTATTACGTTTATTGTGTCCTTTTGGGGTATGTTATTTGATTTGTTTGACTGTTCATGAGAATTTGTCCACAAAAATTTAGAATATGGTTTTCATATTTTCCAATCTGGTTTGTTGTCCTTTTTCATGGATGTATTACCTGTAGCTTTACCGGGTTGTAGATTTTGTGACATGACTTTAGTATTATGATCATCTCCTTCGATTATCTCATTCAGAACATTATATTTATTTTGCAATGTAATTCTGTGGTCATAAGCATATTTTAAATGTTTAATATGGTTTACATTGAATTTATTGTTCTTAACTGTAGACCATGACATTTGGTCTTTACCTCGGTTAAACTGAAATTCTGCCCTATGTACACTCGTCACTTTGGGTTGGTTATTTGTAGCGTTTCCCCATTGCTGTTTAATACCAGCCCTCTAATTGTTTCCAAATGCAATCCTTTACCCTGGTTATTATAACAGAGATAGCTTAATAGAGCCCTTTTTTTATAATGTCTCGCTCTGTTATTTCGTAGTTGTTAGTGCAGTTTATTAGAGAGTCTGAAGATATAGGATTGATTAAAATTCTATGTAGTAGTCTGTCCACAAATAGAATTAAGTAAACTCCACAGTCAACACAATTTTGTTGTTAAGGGCAATCCATGATTTTGAAATGGACTTCATGGTTTGATGGAGAGACATAACATTTTAACTTAGAATAAATCAGCTTGGCATGCTGAATGTTATTTTTATTATTTGAGTCAAAATAAAAAAATGTTTGTTCAGTTTTACTGTAAAACAATAAGCTCCAATGGGATCCACTTGACTCTCCCTCAGCATTATTTAATGGAATTACAATGTATGACTGTTTATCTAAATTCAGATTTTTTATTATAGAATATGAGTCATCAAGGTATTTTATAGCTTGACTTATGGCTGGTGTTAAAAAAGAAATGTTATCAACAATTTGAATTTTAATTAGCAGATCAAAATATTGTGATATAGAGTCATCCACAATCCACTGATTGCTTAGTAATGCCAAACATATATCTCTATTCACTGGCATGTGTAGATTGTGGTCATTAATCTTGTTTACATTGTTAAGTTTTTGTTCTAGCGCATTTACTTTGGTTGATAAGATGGTTTTAGTTTCATTTAGGCTACTTATATGTTTTTTGAAGTATATTTTCTCCTCTTCTACTTTTATTAGGTATTCCTTAATGCTTATTTCCTTTTTTAATTTCCTTCTAAGGAAATCAAGTTCTTGTTCTAGGTTAATGTTCTTTTCTCCCAAAGATTTAACAATATCTTCCCTCGCTTTCAATTCTTCTTCAGATTCTATAATAATTTCAGAGTTTTCTTTTTTTAAACTAAGAATTGTTGATAACAAGTTTGAATTTTCATTTTTTAAATTTAGTATTTCTTGACTTAGTAATGAATTGGCATGTAACAAAGAGTTACCCACTTCAGCAGCTAGTGATAGGGATGCCTCGAGGTCTTCTTCTTCTTCTTGTTCATATCTTGAGACTTTTTTCAATGCTTCTTCAATGCTAAGATCATCAATTTTAATTGATTTGTTGGAGCCAGCGGTAGCAGCCAATGTAAGAGAATCATTGATGTCATTGATGTAAGAGATATCTGTATTCATATGTGCGTCCTGCACATAATTGTCAGTTGCTTTGTCAATGTTTTGGACTGTGTGGTCTGCTTCAGCTTCTTTTAGTGCTTCATTAAATGTCTTATTTCTGTAGTTGTCAGTTTTTGGAGTGCCAAGATTGTTTTTATGTTCGTCATAGAGGTACACATCAGCCTCTTTAACTGCTGCAGTATCCCTAGTGTAATAAAAAGTGACATTGTATTTGGTATTTTTTGTATTGTTGTTATAACAGCTGGCCAGGCAGGATAGTTGCGCATTTTAGCAAAGACTTTGTCCCCAACACTGAGTTTGTTGTTGTTCACTGACATAAAGTGAAATATCAGAGTAAAACAAGCGAAACAGGGCAAAATATGCAGTGTTGAATGGAGATTTGTCTGGCTTCTCTGGTCTGGTGAAGTTAGTCGTTGTCAGAACAAAACAGAAGACATAATATTTGTCTTGCTTAAATTACCAAGGTGAGATTGGCGAAACTGATCAGTTTTTCTTCTTTTTTCCCTTTTTTTCAGAGTTTGTCTGATTCTCTACGTTAATTTTATTCAATCAGGGATGTCCATTGGTATAAAATAAACGGGAATCGAACCCGGATCGTATGTAAATACCATGTATGCTTGTTTTAATAAATATGTGTATCACCTAGACTTAGATTACTCTCATCATCCCATCAAGAAGCACTAGTTTTTTAAATCTTGTCACACTGGACCCGCGAGGGTACGACAGTGGACCACCTCACGGTCAGGCGCTCCACTGTCGCTCAACCGTGGGGGGCCCACTGTGGAGAAAGAGGCACTAGAAAGGCTTGAGAGTATGCTGTACATTCCTGAATTATGTTTTCTAAGTGATCGAAAATATTTTTCACCCTTCCATCATCTATGTCGTTAGACCCCGCCATAGCAGCCGTTGGGTGGTGGAGCGATGTCCAGCAGGCCAGCTTCTGGTTTGCAAACTCCAATGACCCAGGTCGTTGTTTCGAGAAAGTCCTGCATAGGGCGGACAGATGACGAGTATGGCTGTCACCAACCACCAGAACACTGTTAAATTGAACGGTGTTCTGAATGGTTGTTTTAGCCACTCTATTCTTCTTATTGTCTGGTTTGTCTTTTTCTAGATTGTCTTTTCTTTTTGTTTGATACTACGGTGTATGCTGAGTCATGCCTTTCATTACAGCTAATGTCGGACAGTACTTCAAATCTGTTAGGCTGGCTTATTTATGGCAATTGACATTCTGCGATTCGAGAACTGCTTGTTTGCTGTTTCATATAGGCAATCTCTACTTCAAGACACCTAATAAATTTCAACATGTTCGCAGTTTCTTCATTTAATATTGTGCATCTATCACATATTTTATTGTTTGATTTAACTCCAGATTTAAGATTTCTTCCTCCACATTTTAAAGTTTTTCTTTGAGACTTAAAGTTGTTCTCATGATTCAAACGAATGCATTAATTACCGTCATTTGTTAGTGTAGCCTCTGTATGTTGTGTTGACGTGTTATCAACTGTACAGGATTGTCCAAGATGTCCGTATTGTGGAGGCAGAAATACGGTGTTAGTGTATTGTAGCAGTCGTTGGTCCGATTCTATTGCCTTTAGGTGTCAAACATTTGATGTCGTAAAAAGCAGTTTTTGTGTATCATAAAATGTTACTCTATCTACTATGCTTTTCATGAAATGTAGGGACTAAAGTTTTAAACAGCTAACATTTTGAAGATAATGTATTAGGTCTATAATAGTGAAATACGCAGAAAAACTAAGTACTGTGGGTTAACGAACTTATGGGTTATACATTTATAAGTAAAAATCATATGCAGACTGAAAATAAAACATTTTATGACAAGTGTTTACAGAAACCCTTTCCTTTTGTTTTAGCACAATTAAAATTTCTTAAGTTTTTGACGTAATACTGAAACACCCTGTAAATTTTTACACACTTTATGATTACTTTCTTTAAATAAAATTATTTCTTAGATATATATTTCCATGCTTTGATATTGTTTGTCAGAAGGGTGCTTCCATGCATAGAACTACGTATTTATATCGGTAAAATCAATGTAAGTTGTTATTAACTATTAGTATCCTAATATGTACTCAGTGTTCTACTGCCTCATTCTTGAACTACGTATTTATATCGGTAAAAATCTATGTAAGTTGTTATTAACTATTGGTATCCTAATATGTAATCAGTGTTCTACTATCTCATTCTAGAACTACGTATTTATATCGGTAAAATCTATGTAAGTTGTTATTAACTATTGGTATCCTAATATGTAATCAGTGTTCTACTACCTCATTCTTGAACTACGTATTTATATCAGTAAAATCGATGTAAGTTGTTATTAACTATTGGTATCCTAATATGTAATCAGTGTTCTACTGCCTCATTCTAGAACTACGTATTTATATCAGTAAAATCGATGTAAGTTGTTATTAACTATTGGTATTCTAATATGTAATCAGTGTTCTACTAACTCATTCTAGAACTACGTATTTATATCGGTAAAATCCCTGTAAGTTGTTATTAACTATTGGTATCCTAATATGTAATCAGTGTTCTACTGCCTCATTCTAGAACTACGTATTTATATCGGTAAAATCTATGTAAGTTGTTATTAACTATTGGTATTCTAATATGTAATCAGTGTTCTACTGCCTCATTCTAGAACTACGTATTTATATCGGTAAAATCTATGTAAGTTGTTATTAACTATTGGTAACGTAATATGTAATCAGTGTTCTACTACCTCATTCTTGAACTACGTATTTATATCAGTAAAATCGATGTAAGTTGTTATTAACTATTGGTATCCTAATATGTAATCAGTGTTCTACTGCCTCATTCTAGAACTACGTATTTATATCAGTAAAATCGATGTAAGTTGTTATTAACTATTAGTATTCTAATATGTAATCAGTGTTCTACTACCTCATTCTAGAACTACGTATTTATATCGGTAAAATCCCTGTAAGTTGTTATTAACTATTGGTATCCTAATATGTAATCAGTGTTCTACTACCTCATTCTAGAACTACGTATTTATATCGGTAAAATCTATGTAAGTTGTTATTAACTATTGGTATTCTAATATGTAATCAGTGTTCTACTGCCTCATTCAAGAACTACGTATTTATATCAGTAAAATCTATGTAAGTTGTTATTAACTATTAGTATCCTAATATGTAATCAGTGTTCTACTACCTCATTCTAGAACTACGTATTTATATCAGTAAAATCGATGTAAGTTGTTATTAACTATTGGTATCCTAATATGTAATCAGTGTTCTACTACCTCATTCTAGAACTACGTATTTATATCGGTAAAAATCCCTGTAAGTTGTTATTAACTATTGGTATCCTAGTATGTAATCAGTGTTCTACTACCTCATTCTAGAACTACGTATTTATATCAGTAAAATCGATGTAAGTTGTTATTAACTATTAGTATCCTAATATGTAATCAGTGTTCTACTACCTCATTCTTGAACTACGTATTTATATCAGTAAAATCAATGTAAGTTGTTATTAACTATTGGTATTCTAATATGTAATCAGTGTTCTACTACCTCATTCTAGAACTACGTATTTATATCAGTAAAATCCCTGTAAGTTGTTATTAACTATTGGTATCCTAATATGTAATCAGTGTTCTACTACCTCATTCTAGAACTACGTATTTATATCGGTAAAATCTATGTAAGTTGTTATTAACTATTGGTATTCTAATATGTAATCAGTGTTCTACTGCCTCTTTCTAGAACTACGTATTTATATCAGTAAAATCTATGTAAGTTGTTATTAACTATTAGTATCCTAATATGTAATCAGTGTTCTACTACCTCATTCTAGAACTACGTATTTATATCAGTAAAATCGATGTAAGTTGTTATTAACTATTGGTATCCTAATATGTAATCAGTGTTCTACTACCTCATTCTAGAACTACGTATTTATATCAGTAAAATCGATGTAAGTTGTTATTAACTATTAGTATCCTAATATGTAATCAGTGTTCTACTACCTCATTCAAGAACTACGTATTTATATCAGTAAAATCAATGTAAGTTGTTATTAACTATTAGTAACGTAATATGTAATCAGTGTTCTACTACCTCATTCTTGAACTACGTATTTATATCAGTAAAATCGATGTAAGTTGTTATTAACTATTAGTATCCTAATATGTAATCAGTGTTCTACTGCCTCATTCTTGAACTACGTATTTATATCAGTAAAATCGATTTAAGTTGTTATTAACTATTAGTATCCTAATATGTATTCAGTGTTCTACTACCTCATTCTTGAACTACGTATTTATATCAGTAAAATCGATGTAAGTTGTTATTAACTATTGGTATCCTAATAGGTAATCAGTGTTCTACTATCTCATTCTTGAACTACGTATTTATATCAGTAAAATCGATGTAAGTTGTTATTAACTATTAGTATCCTAATATGTAATCAGTGTTCTACTACCTCATTCTTGAACTGCGTATTTATATCAGTAAAATCGATGTAAGTTGTTATTAAATATTAGTATCCTAATATGTAATCAGTGTTCTACTGCCTCATTCTAGAACTACGTATTTATATCAGTAAAATCGATGTAAGTTGTTATTAACTATTAGTATCCTAATATAAAATCAGTGTTCTACTACCTCATTCTTGAACTACGTATTTATATCAGTAAAATCGATGTAAGTTGTTATTAACTATTAGTATCCTAATATGTAATCAGTGTTCTACTGCCTCATTCTAGAACTACGTATTTATATCAGTAAAATCGATGTAAGTTGTTATTAACTATTAGTATCCTAATATGTAATCAGTGTTCTACTGCCTCATTCTTGAACTACGTATTTATATCAGTAAAATCGATGTAAGTTGTTATTAACTATTAGTATCCTAATATGTAATCAGTGTTCTACTACCTCATTCTTGAACTACGTACTGTATTTATATCAGTAAAATCTATGTAAGTTGTTATTAACTATTAGTATCCTAATATGTAATCAGTGATTTATTACCTCATTCTTGAACTACCTATTTATATCAGTAAAATCGATGTAAGTTGTTATTAATTATTGGTATCCTCTACCAATAGTTATAATCTATTGGTTGTTATTAACTATTGTTCTACTACCTCATTCTTGAACTACGTATTTATATCAGTAAAATCGATGTAAGTTGTTATTAACTATTAGTATCCTAATATGTAATCAGTGTTCTACTACCTCATTCTTGAACTACGTATTTATATCAGTAAAATCAATTTAAGTTGTTATTAACTATTAGTATCCTAATATGTACTCAGTGTTCTACTGCCTCATTCTAGAACTACGTATTTATATCAGTAAAATCGATGTAAGTTGTTATTAACTATTAGTATCCTAATATGTAATCAGTGTTCTACTACCTTATTCTTGAACTACGTATTTATATCAGTAAAATCGATGTAAGTTGTTATTAACTATTAGTATCCTAATATGTAATCAGTGTTCTACTACCTCATTCTTGAACTACGTATTTATATCAGTAAAATCGATGTAAGTTGTTATTAACTATTGGTATCCTAATATGTAATCAGTGTTCTACTACCTCATTCTTGAACTACGTATTTATATCAGTAAAATCGATGTAAGTTGTTATTAACTATTAGTATCCTAATATGTAATCAGTGTTCTACTACATCATTCTTGAACTACGTATTTATATCAGTAAAATCTATGTAAGTTGTTATTAACTATTAGTATCCTAATATGTAATCAGTGTTCTACTACCTCATTCTTGAACTACGTATTTATATCAGTAAAATCGATGTAAGTTGTTCTTAACTATTAGTATCCTAATATGTAATCAGTGTTCTACTACCTCATTCTTGAACTACGTATTTATATCAGCAAAATCGATGTAAGTTGTTATTAACTATTAGTATCCTAATATGTAATCAGTGTTCTACTACCTCATTCTTGAACTACGTATTTATATCAGTAAAATCGATATAAGTTGTTATTAACTATTAGTATCCTAATATGTAATCAGTGTTCTACTACCTCATTCTTGAACTACGTATTTATATCAGTAAAATCGATGTAAGTTGTTATTAACTATTAGTATCCTAATATGTAATCAGTGTTCTACTACCTCATTCTTGAACTACGTATTTATATCATTAAAATCGATGTAAGTTGTTATTAACTATTAGTATCCTAATATGTAATCAGTGTTCTACTACCTCATTCTAGAACTACGTATTTATATCGGTAAATCGATGTAAGTTGTTATTAACTATTAGTATCCTAATATGTAATCAGTGTTCTACTACCTCATTCTTGAACTACGTATTTATATCAGTAAAATCGATGTAAGTTGTTATTAACTATTAGTATCCTAATATGTAATCAGTGTTCTACTACCTCATTCTTGAACTACGTATTTATATCAGTAAAATCGATGTAAGTTGTTATTAACTATTGGTAACGTAATATGTAATCAGTGTTCTACTGCCTCATTCTAGAACTACGTATTTATATCAGTTAAAAAAATTTCGGTTGTTTTGGAGTTGTTTTTTATTAAAAAAAAAAAAACTATTGGTTAAAAATTCCTAATATGTAATCCGCAGTGTTCTTACTGCCCTCGCATTTCTTGAACTTAACGGTATTTTATATCCAGATTTAAAAAATCGAAATGTTTAAGTTGGTTATTAACTTTTTGGTTATTCCTAATATGTAATGTTTCAGTGTTTTTTTTCTAACTACCTTCATTCTTGAAAACTTAACCGTAATTTTATATTAGTAAAAAAATCGAGTTGTAAAAAGTTGTTAAAAATGTAAAAAAAAAAAAAACTATTTAGTATCCTAAATTATTTGTAATTCAGTTGTTCTTTTAGACTGCCCTCATTTCGTTGAAACTACGTATTTTATAAAAATCAGGTAAAAATCGATGTTTACATTTGTTTATTAAAAGAAAACTTATTTGGGTAAAATTCCTTAATATGTAAAATCAGTTGTTTTCTTACGCTAAACCTCATTCTAAGACAAAAAACTACGTGTTTTATAATCAGTTTAAAAAAATCGGATTGTGAAAGTTGTTATTAACTATTTTGGGTATTCCTAATATTGTATAATTTCACAGTGTTCTTACTGCCGCATCATTTCTTGGAAAAAAAAATTTTATTTTAACCGTATTTTTATATTTCAGTAAAAAATCCAATGTAAAAGGTTGGTTATTTAACCTCATTAGTTAATCCTAATTATGTTAAATCAGTTGTTTCTACTTACCCTTCATTCTGAAAAAAAAAACTTACGGTTACTTGTAAAATTTATAAATCTCAGTTAAAAAATTCCGATGTTAAAAGGTTGTTATTTAAACTATTTAGTAAATTTCCTAATTAATTGGTCAAATCAGTGTTTTTTCTAACTTTGGCCTTTCATTTTCTACGAAAAAACTAAAAACGTATTTATTTTATAAAATTGTCCAGTAAAAAAA
This sequence comes from Stictocephala bisonia, assembly GCA_035578905.1. Classification (NCBI taxonomy): domain Eukaryota; kingdom Metazoa; phylum Arthropoda; class Insecta; order Hemiptera; family Membracidae; genus Stictocephala; species Stictocephala bisonia. The sequence goes on along the minus strand of JAQJVL010000951.1, from coordinate 114,137 downwards.
TCGATGTAAGGTTGTTATTTTAAACTATTTTTAGTAAATCCTAATATGTAATCAGTGTTCTACTACCATATTCTTGAACTACGTATTTATATCAGTAAAATCGATGTAAGTTTGTTATAACTATTAGTATCCTCAATATGTAATCAGTGTTCTACTACACTCATTTAAGAACTACGTATTTATATACAGTAAATCGATGTAAAGTTGTTATTACACTATTAGTAACGTAATCTGTAATCAGTGTTCTCCTACCTCATTCTTGAACTAACGAATTTAATATCAGTAAAATCGATGTAAGTTGTTCATAACTATAGTATCCTATATGTCAATCAGTGTTCTACATGCCTCATTCTAGAACTACGTATTTATATCAGTAAAATCGATGTAAGTTGTTATTAACTATTGGTATTCTAATATGTAATCAGTGTTCTACTGCCTCATTCTAGAACTACGTATTTATATCAGTAAAATCTATGTAAGTTGTTATTAACTATTGGTATCCTAATATGTAATCAGTGTTCTACTGCCTCATTCTAGAACTACGCATTTATATCAGTAAAATCGATGTAAGTTGTTATTAACTATTGGTATCCTAGTATGTAATCAGTGTTCTACTGCCTCATTCTAGACCTACGTATTTATATCAGTAAAATCGATGTAAGTTGTTATTAACTATTGGTATCCTAATATGTAATCAGTGTTCTACTGCCTCATTCTAGAACTACGTATTTATATCAGTAAAATCGATGTAAGTTGTTATTAACTATTGGTATCCTAATATGTAATCAGTGTTCTACTGCCTTATTCTAGAACTACGTATTTTTATCAGTAAAATCGATGTAAGTTGTTATTAACTATTGGTATCCTAATATGTAATCAGTGTTCTACTATCTCATTCTAGAACTACGTATTTATATCAGTAAAATCTATGTAAGTTGTTATTAACTATTGGTATCCTAATATATAATCAGTGTTATACTGGCTTATTCTAGAACTACGTATTTATATCAGTAAAATCGATGTAAGTTGTTATCAACTATTGGTATCCTAGTATGTAATCAGTGTTCTACTGCCTCATTCTAGAACTCAAGATATAATACTCTTGTATTTCAAAGTTTATGACTTAGGCTATATTTCAGTTAAATGTGCATAGAAAAAACGAATAAATTATAATAATAATTGTATCTGATGAACATCCAACAGTCTGGTCATGTAGGTAGGACACATAACTTATCAAAATCCAGTTATAACAGAATTCTCAAGAATAAACAAATACAAAACAAACTTAAGAAAAGAAAAACTTAGTGTAATGAACTAACCTACTTGAAAATAATGTTGACTTTTCTGTTAAAGTTTGAATAAATACGAGCAACAAACGAACACTAGCAAATCCTAATTTTCAGTAAATTTTATAATTGAACCATTAGACGTTCAATGCATAAAATTGAACTGCATGCCATTAGGTAGGCTTAAAAAAAACCACACACACAAAACCACGACCTGTATATTCAAACATATGGAAATATTTTTTCCCCTGTATATCAAACCATGTAGTACAATAGAGAGTATAGCCTGGCATCAAGTAACTTACTGTAAAATACTTAAAGACGTTTGCTCATTATATCCTTATATTTTAGTTACAGTTTTACATTGTGTTATTGTTCTTGTTCTATAAGTTCTTTCCTAGACATGAAATTCGGTCAGAGCATGACCTTTACTACACACAGATGTAATTAATTAAACATATGAAAGAAATATACTTACTCTAATATTTGTATAAGGTTATATGGCCAAAATCCTAAAAAGGCTCAAAATGAAACATCTTATAAAAAGCACTATTGATATACTGGACCGAGACTAAGAGCCCATGGGGATAACTATATAAAATCAAATTTATATATTACATTGGTTAGTAGTGTTTCTACTTGTGTGGAGTTTGGATAGTGTAAATGCATTATAATTTATAATATGACACTAAATTATCAAGTATTTGTACAAAAATATTCTTCATTACAATAATAATAATATAAACAATTATTTATACACACGATGCTAAGGAAACGAACGTACAGTTCTGAGGACCTTCCATCCACCAACACACGTACGATGCTAAGGAAACAAACGTACAGTTCTGAGGACCCTTCCATCCACTAACACACGTACGATGCTAAGGAAACAAACGTACAGTTCTGAGGACCCTTCCATCCACTAACACACGTACGATATTAAGGATATTTTTGTACATTATGTCGGTTCTGTTTATACTACAAGTTGGTTGTTATTAGTTCGAAGTAAAATAATTCCATATAAAAGAACAAACAAATATAAGTTTCAAAAAGTCTTTACTTTACTACAGAATTTGAGGATCATTTCCTGGTGAGATAATATATTTTATAAAGTGAATAACATCTCAGCATCAAATAAATTGTAGTAGAAAAAAGAATTTGGGCGTTAAAGGAATAGGGTGTTGCGGGACTGGTATTGATGTGAGAACAGCATTATCAAACTCGCACCCATTGTTCTGAGCCCTTCGTTAGACAGACGATCTCTAAGGCTAAAGGATCATTTGTCAGTGGCATTTCTTTGGCGTAGTCTGGCACGTACAATTGATGGACTGAATGATTTTTTTTTTACTGTGACTACTTAGTAGAGTAATATAATAAGGCTATAAATTTTAATAACAGTACTTGTATAAGATTTCTCATAATAATATTAATTAAAACTTCGCTAGATGTCTATGAAACACAAGCTACACAATAGCCATAAATAGACAAGATTAATAATTCAAAAATATAAATCCAATCATTAACTATCAACCATAGTCCTTATAAAAATGTGACATTACGAACAAATTAGCGTATTGTTCTAAGCTACAGTTAAAATATGTTCAACAGGTCTGTGAAATGAAAATTTAAAAATGTATTAAGTTTATACTTTTGTACCTTATTTTAGTACGAATAAAGTACAGTTTTTATAAATAGCTTAATCATAATATACATAATAGGACTCAAGACGGGTTATTTTGTTTTCCTTGTTCAGCTACATGTAATTATAGATAATATAATTTTTATAGCGTTTGAATATTTATTGGGAGGTCAAAGTTTCCTTTTAAATTAATAGTAATATTAATAATATAATAATAATAAATAAACTTTACTTTCATATAATGGACACTATACAAAACATAATTTATACATCTTCGTACATACTCTGATAACACACACGAACGCACGCGCGTGCGCGCGCGCACACACACACGTATATTTGTATAATATAAAAAACAATAGTTATATTTTACTCATATGCATCTTAACATGAATATTTATTATGAACAAGAAATAAAGCATTAATATCCCAGGCTAAACCTTTTTGGAGGATTGATTATCTCTATGTAGTAGAAAATAGCTTTTGTCAATGTAGACGTTAAGGTATCATTATGAAATTAAAAAATAACACTACCCTAAAATTGAATTCATGCATTATGTATAAGTTTTTTGTAACTTTGAATTTCCTGTTTGATTAAAAATATTATAACTATTTGAGCCTAACCTAACAGACTTAAATTATGTTCTAGATTTCGTTGTAAGTGATAAACCCTTAGCTGAAAATTTTAACGTACAAAACTTACGAAAATATTCGAGATCAAAACAAATTATAAACACATATATGAACATACAATTTAAATAAACATTAATACAACTTAATATATACAAATGAGTACCTAAATTTCGTTGTCATTATATCACTTGACAATGCCTTAAAAGATTTCCTTCAACTTTTTTTGAAAGTTACTTTCTGAATATCTGGAAATGTTGTCAGGGTATAGGTAAAGCGTATACATTCAATAAATTTTTTGTCTGTCTGGGAGAAAATCTAAATGCCAAACCAAATAGTGACCTTGTAATTAATTCCACGAGTTTTTCTATAACCCCATCTCTTTTTTTGTATCCTACTGACTCGGAAAAAGTTAAACGTATTGTATTGTTTTTAAAAAGTAGTAAATCATCAGGGACAGATGAAGTATTGTCTAAACTACTAAAGCAATGTGTTGAGGAGATTATTGAACCGTTGGTACATTTAGTTAACTTTTCTTTTGTTAGTGGTTTATTTCCTTCTCTTTTAAAAGTGGCTGTCGTAAAGCTTCTACATATGAAGGGCAATCAGGAGGTGTGTGACAATTACAGCCCAATATCAATTCTTTCTTCGTTTTCTAAAGTGTTTGAAAAAATTTTTTCAATCAGACTTTTATCCTTTTTCAACAAACACAAATTTCTTTATAAAAATCAGTTCGCGTTTCAAAAACAAAAGAGTACACTTAATGCAATGTTTTGTTTTACTGTATTGATAAAATGGTCTCTGCCATTGCTAAGACAATGTCTGCTTTGGGGCTTTTCGTTGACTTGAAGAAAGCTTTTGATCTTGTTGACCATTCTTTACTATTAAACAAACTACAGAATATGGGGGTCAGAGGTAGTGTTCTAAACTGGTTTTCATCCTATTTGATAGGTCGAACTCAAAGAGTAGAAATGGGTTTTGATGATGGTTATGGCTGCCTAAGAAAACTGTATTCAAATGACTTGCTTATTAAAACAGGAGTTCCTCAAGGATCTGTTTTGAGTCCTATTCTTTTTTTATCATTTATAAATTACATTCAAAATTGTGTTAATGAGTCTTATTTATGTTTCTTTGCTGACGATACTTCCCTTCTAGCAACTGCATCTAATAAGTTGGAACTGGAGATTAAATGCTTCATTGAATCAAATTCCCTGCTCCAGTGGTTCATAAAGAATGGAATGATTGTCAATACAGATAAAACACGACTTTTATACTTTACGATTCGACAGAATCCTGATGATCACATGCAAATTATGTTAGGAGAATCTCTCCTTTCTTGTACAGAATCAATAAAGTTTTTTGGGTTTAAATCTTGATAGTAATTTAAAATTTGATATTCACATCAACAAAATAATTTCTAAACTAAGCTTTTGTTTGTTTGCAATTAGGAAATTATCTCTTTTTACTAATCCTCAGGTACTTTTAACTCTATATTATGGTTGTTTTTACCCGCATCTCATTACGCCATTCCTATTTGGGGAAATGAAAACTTCGGAACAAGCCATGTCTTTAAACTGCAGAAAAAAGCATTGCGAGCTATATTTGGATTAAAAAGGTATCAGACTTGTAAACATGTTTTTAAAGAAAACTACATCTTATCCTTTCCGTGTATTTTTATATATAAATCATTGATCTTTTAAAAAAGAATTTCACACTCTTCAACCCCACTCACACTTCCTTATCTTACTCACTCTGTACACGTTCAAATATTCAAATTCCACAACACAAAACTTATTTTTTCAAAAAAACGTGACATATAATTGTAATAGACTTTTTAATGCCCTCCCAAATTTTCTTAAGTCAGAGCTACCTCTTAACTGTTTTCGTAGGAAGTTAAAGAATTTATTAGTTGATAATACCTTCTACAGTGTCCATGATTTTCTTGACCATAAGTATGTATTTTAATTTAAGCGATATGTTGTATTAACTTATACTATTATAGCCAGAACCTACTTAGTTAATTTTGTTGAACATAACTATGTGACATTTTGCTATGCATGTAAATGTTTTATGGCAATAAAGAGTTCTTGATTCCTGGTTCTTGATTCTTGACTTAATTTTTCGTGGAATTTTCCTGAAGAAAGAAAAGTTTTTAAAATCAAGAGGAAATTGGAAAATTTTGGAAAATTAATTGAAGGGTTTTATAGTTTTATTTGTTTATAAACAAAACAGATGAAAGGAACATTTGAAACAGGTGACGTAAATATTTCTGCAACTTATTTGTATTTGTTTATACAAACATCTGTTGCATGTTTGGTAATATACCGTATGAAATGTTGGTAAATCAACTAATTTTACATTTAGATATTTACCATCATTTTATACAATATATTAATTTTGGTCTGATGCAATGCAATTATGTAAATGCTATTTATATTATAATTCCGTCCATCGTATACATTACAGTATTTATAATTTAAATAAGGGAATTTATTTGTTTATATTGTGTCTCAAATTGAATTTAGCAAATTCCATTAGTGGAGGCAAACACCATATATTCAGATAAAAAGTTTTTGTTATGGCCAGTGTTTTGTATTATTTTCAGTTTGTTCAGTTATTTTTATTAGAAGATGTTTCACGGTCTTAAATGGTCTATTTAAAGTTTATCATGTTTTGTTGACTTTTGGTAATTCAAATGTCACCAGTTAGACGTACCAACTTAGGTTGCAGAACTCGCAATGCTGCAAACCAAAGATATATACGAGCAAGTCAAACTGATGAGCAACGCGAAGCCAACAACAGAGAAATGTTGCGTTTAATCCCAAACGAGCTGCGTTCAGTTACGGCGTGGCAATCGATTACTGCTTACTGCCCATCGTTGTTGCTATTGAGGCAATGAACATTGTGTGTCCACATTGCAAGACATTAAAGTTTAAAAATGGAGCCCCTAGATTGTGTTGCACGAGTGGAAAAGTTAAGTTGACGCCATCAGTACCGCCACCAGAGCCGCTACAGTCATTGGTTTCCGGAAACGGGCCAGATTCTAGACATTCTTTTATTCATGTTCAGCAATACAATAATTACTTTCAAATTACATCATTTGGTGCTACAAAAAATATATTTATGCCTACCTTCAAGATTCAGGGTCAAATGTATTATAGAATAGATTACTTATTACCAATACCAGATAGTGAATATAAAATTTTTGCAAATTTAAATATGCTTACGAGACAATTGTGAAAGGAGTGAACGATGTAACTGGCGGTATTTATTTCTTAGATGCTCCAGGTGAAACTGGAAACTGTTTTAATATCATTGGTTTTGTCAACAATTCACTCACAAAATGAAACTGCACTTGCACTCCTTATCAGGTATTGCAACAACATTATTGGAAGGCTTCAGCACTTAAACTGCCGCAGAACATGCAAACAACTGAAACTCCAACTTGCAATCTTTCAAAGAATTCTGCAATGACGACAGTGTTACAGCAAAGAAACTGATCATTTGGGACGAATGTACAACAGCACACAACAAATATTTGGAGGCATTAGACCGCACCAAAATTGTGAATGTAAATTTCAAAGTAATAAATATGACATTAACACATCAAAGACATCAAAGACACTGTTCAATAAATTTTACAAATTAAACATATATTCGTTTTAGAATTCAAATAGTATTTTCAATAGTTAAATTACATTAAGAAAACACGCTAAGGTTATATCACCTTGTGTTTGTTTACATTTTAACATATAATTCACCTACTGCCGATCCAAGTGTTGTTGAGGGAATAGGAATAGGGCATAGAGTAGAGAGCAGGAATGTTTTGGCAAACAGGAAAAATTATCTACAAACTTTCACCAGGCATATCTGGTGTAGCCACATTCCGCAGTTATTGTATTCATACCTTCTATTGTAATGCATAGTCTTGTCATATTATAAGCTGCATTTTTTATTTTGTTAAATAGGTGCCTGCCCTAAACCGCCAATAATTACTAATAAATAACACTATAAAATATATATAAGTATATATGCATGTATTTTTTTGTACTACGTTTTTTTTTTACGAAAACTACTACGAAAACCATCATCATTATTTATGTCCAGAAAAAGAACTTAAAATGATGTGTACAAAAAAACATTGTAATGAAGAATGTTTATTTGAAATATTTATTTATTCTAATTTAAATTGAATACTAATGAATAAGACAGGACAACGCCTGTTGGGTCAGCTAGTAAACAATAAATAATTTTGAAAACGTTAATAACAAATATGTGAACAATATGGTTTAATACATACATACAATAAATATGTCTCAAAAGTTATTAACCTTAATAACTAAATAAAAAAGGAGCAAATAAATACACATACTTATTCATTAGTACTTGGTATATTTTAAAAAGTTATCCTAAACAGCATGTGTTCAATGTTTTCTACTGATAGAAGTCAATGTTTGAGTTGTTTTAAAAAAGATTTGATTGAATTTGTTTTTTAATTTCAGTTGGCACGAGATTGAAAATCTTAGGTGCTAAATAAAGAAAAGTTTTGGTAAAGAAAGTATTAAGGGTTTTGGCACAAATAAATCTTCTGAACTTCGTAGTCTAAGTTTATATTCATTTAATGTTTTATGATTATTGCTTCTTATATAGAACATGTTTAATGTCTTATACACATACATGTATCTTAGAGGCAGAACCTTGAAACTCAAAAATAGTTGATAAGATAACTCAGTCTTCTTTTTTTCAAAATTAATCTCATAAAATGTTTTTGTATAACTATTATTTTCTTTAAATTTGTGATGTATGTTCTCCCAACATGAAATTCCATATTCAAGAGGTCATTACTACACATATTTCTCACTAAAAAAATATTCTCAAGGCACTATTTAATTTTAGTTTTAATTTTGCCACATGAGTTTTACAATTTAATTCTTTGTCTAACCATAGCCTTAAATATTTCAACGACTCAACGCCTAATATTGGTTTACAACCCACCACACGTTCCCCATTATTACTAATACAGTGTAAGTATTTGTATACAATATTATTTGGCAAACATGCATTTCCTTTCAAGCAAACATATATGTATTTAGTTTTATCAGGACTCAAAATGATGTTATTTTTTGTAAACCACCATCTTAATGCATGTAAGTCTAAGTGTGTTTTAATCTCAATGCCATGCCATGTATCTTCGATATAACACAAGGTCGTATCAAACTTAGTTCATACAGTTACTTACAACTTCCAAATTTCAGAGGACACCGTTGTGTGTCCATGGGGAAGTTCTCGAGATTCATAGGGCAGCCAGCCTTAATAGTGAGCCTGTTACCATAAATAAAGACAGGACATTAGGAAAATTAAATTCATAATTTGACCAAAATATTTCAAATATCTTATCTTCATATATACTTTTCTATCTTCAAACATTCCCATACTCACATCTTAAAAAGGATTGTCATTCATCTATAGCTAAATAAAATTTGGAGAGAAATCATACTCTGACCACTCTTACTTTAGTAAATGAGCGCCATACTATCTCTACTCATTCACTCCAACACTCATCGTGGGCATCAATCTGCAATGGGGAGTTTATCATTACTATATATGATGAAACAAGATGACTGGTGAATCCTTGTGATAATTGCTGTGGCCAGTGTCTGCCCCCTTATCCCTACCCCCAATTAGTCAATGAAGGCCCTATTTGAATTATAGCTTAATTCATTTTGCAATCCAATGAACACAGCTGGTAGTCGAAGATTTTCGTAAAGGAAAGGATTTACTAGACAAATTTTGTTTTGTAAGCCGTTTATGTTATTTCAGCTTGAACATTGTAAAAAAAATCAATTACTGAAGGATTAAGTGCTTTTGATTAAATTTAAAATGGGGTATATATTTCTCCCTCGTGTTCACTTTTTAAAAATAAAGAAAACACCAATACCTAATGATATTTTAGGTATAAGAATGAACCAATAAGCTCACTGATGTATGTGTTCTTTCAAAGAAGCTTATAAGAAGTCTTAGTTTATCCAATAGTCCATTTTAAGACGCTTAATGAAAAATAATGATAATAAAATGCTGACCAATCTCCCCATAGTTGAAAATTGTTTGAGGAATTTAGGTTTATTTTCTAGGCAGAAGGTTAAAAAAAACACAGGCTATAACAATCCAAGAAACGTTGCCTTCAAATAAGATAAGGGTACAAATATGTAGAACTTTGACCATGTACTCTTAAATGTAAATTATTGGACTTTTTCAAATAGCTTGGAGAAATTTGTTATAACTATCTCTATATTAGGACATCTAAAAGTAATGGCCTTTGTTTTCTTGGGCGTTTTAAACCCCTCTGTGCCTAGAGGCTGTTCTTGTGTAAATTATTGAGTATAAATATGCTTAGTTATGTCAAAGTAGCACATAAGTGTTCTTATCAAAATAAGATTCTACTTCTGATCCTTCTCCTTGTCATATTAATTCAGATTTTTTATTAAGAGGTAATATTTTCTACAAATAACAGTATATTATTAAAATTTCCTGAAAATTAAGTAATTAATAATAGAGTAAACTAAAATATTTACAAATTAAAACGCTCAGATTCATTGTCTAGTCCAAATCAATAAAGGACTGACATAATATATTATTAATTGATTAAATAGTATTATAATCAATTAAAATTGTACTAGATAATGGACCACGTCAGTGTAGAAGTGATGTAGTAGACGTTATGACGTCACTGGCAGGATGACGGATTTAGCATTCATAGGCAAGGATGAATTATGTAACGCCAGTTCCAATAAATTCTTATTCCGTCACTTTATAACTCATTTGAGTTTACTCGTTGAGTAAACACTTACACTTTTAAATCATGCATTGGTTTCTTTTCAATTGATAGTAAATTAAAATTTTTTTGTTTCCACAATATATCTTTAAAGGTCTACCATCAGATGAACGTACAGGGTATTTCAGAGCACCCGGCCGCAATCTCCTGTGGTTGAACCGTTGGACATAGAGCGACCCAATAAACTGTAACCCCAATAAATCGTATATGGCAAACATTGTAAAATTGTTTTTTACGCATTTAAAATTCAGGGTGTGTCCGAAACTGAGTGTCACAGGTTCGAATCTCGAAAATTTCAAATAGCAACATAGGTCATGTGGCATATCATTTTAAAGGCCTTTCAATTCTAAACAATTTGGTAAAATAAAATTGAAAATATCTGAAATCCTGTCCAAATGGCATGGGTTTTTTTGAAATCTTTGAGTATTTTGTTTCTTACTATGGTACTTTTGTATTTAAACTTGGAAGTGTTATTTTTTTTTTTATTAAATAGAGCACAAGATACTCTTTTAAACAATATGTCGTATGACCATTTTTGAACTTTTTCATTTTTCCGCAAAATTTTCAAATTCGAACAATTTTGGAGCCCTTTGTTCGAAAATGTTTAAATGGGATCATAGGTCGTGTGGCATATCATTTTAAAGGTTGTTAAAAAAGAAACATTTTTCACGTTTAAACCTTATTTCTATCTCTCCTGGTTTAAAAGTTATTTGAAAAAAATACTTTTTTTAATTACATGCAAGGTGTCTCCTTAGTAATTAATTAACTTTATAACAATAATTTATCAAATTTATAAATATTATGTGTAATACCCTTGGCATACGCTGTAAAAATGTATTTGATAAAACATCACCACACTAAGGCAAGGTCAAAAGTCCCATAATCCAAATAGAGAGGCTGTTATTCATACAAGATTCATTAAAACATTTTTAAATGTCTTTGTACAAACCTCAAAACAGCTGATCAACAATGATACTGATGACGATAGCATATTTTTTGTGTTTATTGTAAGCAATCATTTCATTAAGCCATTGCTTATTGTACTGTTGCTTCGTTGTTGTCGTAACATCAATATTATTTTCTTTTATTCACTGTTTATTACTATTATCTTTTGACGATCGTCACTTATTTGTTTAACTAAGTTGTAAATTTCTTACGAAATGATGATTTATGTTTTAATTTTTTAATGTTGTACCATTAACCATTTGTGATAGTTTGGAAATGAATTTCACGAATTCCGAAGGTTTTGATATGCTTTTGGTTCTAGGAGAATGTTTTCAGAACTTTACAGGTGCAGCTCGCTTGTACGCTGAGCGTTATCCAGAGCGTGAACATCCCACACGGAAAACATTCCAAAGTCTAGCAGCTCGGGTACGAGAAACTGGTCATGTGCAGCCCCACCACAATAAATCAAAAGAAATTATAAGACCAGTTACGGGTGAGAAGGGTCCCGAGATTATAGCAGCTGTTTTACAAACTCCTCATGGCTCAATCCACCGAATTTCCTCTGACTCTGGTATAAGTCCAGCATCCATCTGCAGAATATTAAAATATCATAAAATGTACCCTTTTAGGATGTCCCTGCATCAGGAACTCTCGGAGGACGATTACCTGTGCCGGTTGAACTTTTGTCTATGGGCAAGGAACATGCTTGGTGAAAATCCTCTTTTCTTCAGAAATGTGTTATGGTGTGATGAGGCCACGTTCCGGAGCAATGGTGAAGTAAATCGCCACAATATGCGTTATTGGGCATATGAAAATCCACACTGGATGCGTGAGGTTGACAATCAATGGTACTGGACCTTGAACACGTGGTGTGGTATAATCGGAAATGTGATTGTTGGCCCTCATTTCTTTGATGGTACATTAACTGGAGCAGTGTACAATGATTTCCTAATAAATACACTTCCAGCACTGCATATGGAATTACCCATACAAATTAGGCAAAACATGTGGTTGCTTCAAGATGGTGCACCATCCCATTTTGCCCTTAATGTGCGTGCCACACTTAATCGGCAATTCCCTGAAAGATGGATTGGCAGAGGAGCAAATGCGCCATATCCACCTAGATCTCCAGACCTAACCTGCATGGACTACTATCTGTGGAGAAGAATCAAAAACATGGCGTATACTGATAAGCCCACGACTCGACATGACATGACGGACAGAATTAGAAATGCAGTACAAATAATTAGTGGTGATGAAATCTTGCGTGCCGTTGTCAGCTTTGAAAATCGTATTGAAATGTGCATTGAAAATGAGGGAAGAATTTTTTAACATCTATAAATGAACACACCCTACAACCTAATTAATTATGAAACCTAGTATGAATGTAAGTTGTGACAGTTATGACATTTTTTTTATTATTTATTAAACTGTAAGATGATTAATTTTTTCCCAAATAATTAGTTTTATTTGCATTGATTACTAAGGAGACGCCTTGCATGTAATTAAAAAAAGTATTTTTTTTCAAATAACTTTTAAACCAGGAGAGATAGAAATAAGGTTTAAACGTGAAAAATGTTTCCTTTTTAACAACCTTTAAAATGATACGCCACACGACCTATGTTCCCATTTAAAAATTTTCAAACAAAGGGCTCCAAAATTGTTCGAATTTGAAAATTTTGCGGAAAAATGAAAAACGTTCAAAAATGGTCATACGACATATTGTTTAAAAGAGTATCTTGTGCTCTATTTAATAAAAATAAATAACACTTCTAAGTTTAAATACAAAAGTACCATAGTAAAAAACAAAATACTCAAAGAATTTCAAAAAAACTCATGCCATTTGGACAGGATTTAAGATATTTTCAATTTTATTTTACCAACTTGTTTAGAATTGAAAGGCCTTTAAAATGATATTCCACATGACCTATGTTGCTATTTGAAATTTTCGAGATTCGAACCTGTGACACTCAGTTTCGGACACACCCTGAATTTTAAATGTGTAAAAAACAATTTTACGATGTTTGCCATATACTATTTATTGGGATGTCCAACGGTTCAACCACAGGAGATTGCGGCCGGGTGCTCTGAAACACCCTGTATAATTCACTTGTATTAGTTTTATCACGTATTTACTCGTAATTCATCTGTTTATAGATTTGGCCATTGCAAAAATAATATGTGTAGGTTTATTTTATTTATGGCCACTCTATTTTATTTTATGTTAGGCTGTAACAATTATGAATTTATCCATTAAAGGAATCAGATTGTAATATGTTCATGTTTTTTGTAGGTCTGTAAATTTAGATTTTACGACAAGGCTTGGTTGTAATTTTAAATAGACCAACAACTAAGGCCGACGTCAGGACTAATTATATTTTGTAGTGTAAATTGAGTTGTATAAAATCTTTAGACCAGCCGGTGCCTATCAGCTGATTCCTTTCAAAATGTATGACTCTGATTGGGATCTACTGAGAACCTGGGTCTTAATTTACTACGTTACCGACTTATTTTACACTAATTTGTGCTATATAAAATTAAATTATCTTCGTTTTAGTCCATTTATTAAAAATAATATAAGAGTAAGAAACTTAAAGAAAAACTAAGGTCTTGATATTAATTACCATGACAAATTTTGAGCATTACAACAAAACTGTTTTAAAATACATGCAAAAATTAAAAGAAAAAAATGAATTCCCATAAATAGGTTAGTACACAGGAACACTTTATATTCTGTATATAACTGCTTTAGTATTGGGGCAAGTGGAGCGTGCGGGTGGTGGGGTGGAACGTACCATTCTAATGGCGATCACCAGTTTGTCACTCACGATTAACAGTATCGGGGCATGTGGACCGTGCGGGTGGTGGGGTGGAAGTACCATTCTAATGGCGATCACCAGTTTGTCACTCACTTAAAAATTGTTCCAATATGATTTATATCTCATGAGAGCACTGTTAAATATGGTACATCCCTGTTACTTAATGATTTGTTGGAAATTGTAATTGTTTTACCATTTGAACACACGAAAAATTACTAGTGGATCCACGTATTTAAGTGTTTATCGTTCAAATTTGTATTTCCTTAAAAATAACAAATTAATAAATTATATTGATCTGGTTATTAAATTACATTGATTTGGAAAACGTTCTTTCTATTTGTTAGTAAAATGTTGTATGAGTATAATTTCACTATTTTTATTTCATCACTAAACAATATTTTAAAAACTTGTATATTTACGCTCTTTCAATCATAATTTGGTGACAAATCGGTTAAGTTACAGTGCTTAAAAATGTAAAAGTCGTACTACATTTAACATTTTCCATGTGGGATATAAATCCAATATGGAAAATACCTCACTGTCAGAGCGAATTTATACGGAGCCAGCGTCCCTCAATACTAAAGCAGTGTTTATACCCACAATGACCTTGATGAGTAAAGAACTCTGCCGTCCTGGAAGAGGCGCACGAACTTGTTTGGAGTGGTAATGGTGTGGAGGTAGGACTGCTTGCCGTTGTAGAAGTAAGTGTCTGGTTTCCAGATACGCTCCAGCATGGTTATGCTAAGGGCCAAGGTGTCCTTGTCGGACAGGAAGGCGAGCCGCCGGTCCACCCAGGACTGTCTGAAGTAACAGTCCATCGAGTACGTCTGTCAAAGATACAAGTTTTTGTCAGTAAATATAAATTAACTTGATGCACAGTTTACCATGCTAAGTGCTATTTATAATATATCAGAAAATAATGGAACCAATTTCTATGACATTACAATATTAGTTCCAAACGTATTACTGTATGCTCCCCTTCAATGGGATGTATGCTATTTTCTACATTCTCATTTAACTGAAACTGTTATTGATTAAATTTCATTTACGATAAGAAATCAACTAGCATTGCTTTTTTGTGCCATACCTAAAATTAAGCATATTTCAATAAACATTGGTAAGGCCTGTGGCTTTTCATTCATATCATGATAAGTTTACATTTATATTGATAAATTTATAAAAATAAACTATTTCTGTTACAATCAATTACAACTATCGGTCAAATTATTAAATGTAATTGATTTTACTAATAGTGTGCTATCATCCTTAACTTGATAGCACTATACACTATAGACAGTGAAAACTTAACATTTTTACATATTTACGAGACAATAAAATTCATTTTTTTGAACAAGACAATTGCAATAGGTAACACCTTACATCAATATAATACTAGACCACATAGACTGATTGAACAACATAGACTGTGTTTTTTTGAAAAGAAAACTACTTTTAAGGGAAACAAGTTTTTTGACAGTTTACCACAAATTATTAAACAGGAGAAAAATTTAAATAAATTTCTTAAATTATTAAAAGAGTTTTTGATAGACTCATAATTTTACTCCATTAATGAATTTATACTTTTGAACCATTAAAATGGGATTTTAATGCTATTGTTTTTTGTTGAGTTGTTTGCTATGT
Source organism: Stictocephala bisonia (assembly GCA_035578905.1). Taxonomy (NCBI): domain Eukaryota; kingdom Metazoa; phylum Arthropoda; class Insecta; order Hemiptera; family Membracidae; genus Stictocephala; species Stictocephala bisonia. Next base: position 98,345 of record JAQJVL010000951.1, on the reverse strand, counting down.
TTATTGTTTAAGGTTACAAAATGTTTATGTTGTCTTTAAATTGTAATTAAGGATGACACTATTTCTGTATACTACGTAATAATATGAAATAAAGATATTTTGATTGATCCGATTGAATTTGTAAAAATTATTTCGTATCACAAGAAAATATTTTTTTTATTTGTTAGTAAAATTGTATACTGTATGTATAAAAATATCAATCATATTTATATCGTGGTGAACATTAAATTCAGTCATAGTAAAAACAGGTTTTATGAAAAAATATTGTATTAAAAAGAAATAAAAATTAAATAAAGAAGTAAACTGTGAAAAGAGAAACTGCTTCTCACCATATCAACCTCAGAGATAGGTCCCATACTGCGGACCATAATGTCCACCTCGACAATGGCTGGTGGACCTGTAAGTAGGATGGTTGTTGGATGATAAAGATTTACATGTGAACTCATCACTCTAGAAAATAAGACCATTTAAAACTAATAACTAAAGAAAACGTTATTAATTTAATTATATATTAAAATTTTTATGAAAATCTAACGGCAGTCAGCACGACCATTCTATCCGGCCGATTACCTTCATTTTGGTTTTAAATAAAAGGTATTTGTTTACACACCAGCCATAAAGTATTATAAGTTACTTAGCTTTGGTATTTTGTACGTTTCACTAAAAAATGTTCTCCTTCTAAACATTTCTGATGAGGATCTGAAAGTACATATAAAGAACTCTATGAATTAGTAAAAACTCATATGTTAAATGAACCCTGTGGTCATCTCAATACTTACTTTGTTTGCATGCAAGAAGGAAAACGTAAGAAAGATTTTTCAAAAACTGTCTTTAAGGAAACAAAAGAAAATGTAAATGGCTATCCACTTTATAGGCGAAGAGATAATGGCACGACCATAACTAAACGTATTAATGGAGAGTTTGTTGATGGTACTAATCAGTTCATTGTACTATATACCTGCCTCTTGCTGTATTTCGACACTCATATTAATGTAGAGATCCGTTCGAGTGTTCGCTCTATCAAGTATATTCACAAGTATGTCTATAAAGGTCATGCTTCCTGTAATATAGAATTAGCTGCTGAAAATGACATGCTCAATCATGATAGAATCAATGTATTCTTAAACGCTCGGTATGTTGGACCAAGTGAAGCTGCTTGGAGAATGTTTGCATGGGGCATGCGTGATCAATCAATACTGTAGTTAGGTTAACAGTTCATTTGCCTGATTTTCAAAATGTTTATAAAAAAAAATATATGCTCCTGAGGTTATTAATAAAAAAAATTAATCCAAGCATAGTTACGTAATACGCAGTTAATGACGTTTCAAGTTGAACAGCAATCCTACTACAAGAAGTCCTTATATTTATCCTGAAACGCCAGTCCACTACGTATGGAGTAAAAATCAATGGTATAAACGTAAACTTTATACAAAAACAATTGGTCGAATGTACAGTGTTATCACCTTCTGATTCAGAGCGGTGCCATTTACGTCTATTATTGCTACATGTAGTAGGTAGGGGCTACAAGATTTGAAGGTATGAGGACCTTTAAAAATGTGACCTACCCTACTTTTAAAGCAGCTGGCACTGCCCGAGGGTTGATATTTGGTTATGTTGACTGGCAGCGTGCTTTAGAAGAAGCTTCTTCCTTTCAAATAACATATTAGCTAGGACAGTTATTTGCCTACATATGTTAGTAACCGAGGTAGCCTATCAGTTAGCTTTGCAAAACATTTTAGACAAGCAAAAATTACATGGTTGCTCTCTTTTATTTACCTACTATTGACAATTTACCTCAAACTATGAAGGAAACTACAGAAGAAATTCGAATTGATGAACTAATGCAATTGATGGCTTTAGCAAGTGAGGAACAACGAGTTGTTATTGGAAAGGTTTTCAACTTACTCCACAACATAGACAATTCTATAAGTATTTGCATAGCATATTTTATATATTTGGGCCAGGTGGTACTGGAAAAACATTTGTGTGTAGATGTTTAATACAGAATTGTATCAATTTAGGAATGCAAATTATATCACTGTAGCATGGACTAAACAGTATATATCGTATGGTTTATTTTGTCAGCTACCATTTTTCTCCAGTAACATGGACTGGAATTGCTGCCATGTTACTTCCACATGGCCGCACAGTTCACAGCCAATTCAAACTATCACTAAATTTACATGAAAATTCTATATCCAGTTTAAAAGTTAATAGTAAAGAAGCCACCATAACTCGTTTTGTAAAGTTAATCACCTGGGATGAGGCACCTATGAATGGCCAACACACATTCCTTGCTGTGTATTAATCAACTATTCACTGATATAATGGGTAACGAAGTACCATTTGGTGGGGAAATCGTCATCTTAGGAGGATATTTCCTGTTAGTATTGTCAGTTGTACCTCACGCATTTAGAGCTGCTACAATACAGAACTCAATTAAATTTTCAACTCTATGGTCTTTTTTCAAAGTTTTCAAACTCACCAAAACTGTGAGGGCTAACACCGATGAATGTGAATTTGCTAACTTCTTGCTCGAAATTGGTAATGGTCAACACCCCACCAATAATGATGGTTTAGTGGAGTTTCGTTCTCCTTGATTTCAGACTCAGATATTGTCAGTGAAATATATGGTCAAAATTCATCATTCCCTCTTGACACCTCCTACCTTTCAAGCCATGCAATTCTGGCACCTAAGAATGAGCACTGTGATGAGATCAAAAAAGGGTTTTAGATCTCGTTCCAAGTCATCCATAACTCACATGAGTGTAAATACTTTAATAACTGAAGATGAGAGTGAACTGCTACAATTTCCAACATAATTCTTAAACAGCTTTGAAATGACTGGCTTACCGTTCAATGAGTTGACTTTGAATGAAAGTGCAGTTTTAATGATGATGAGAAACTTCAATTTAATGGAAGGATTACTAAATGGCACAAGAGTAATTGTCAGAACAATGTTTAGGAACTGTTTGGAGTTGGAAATTATTACTGGTAGACAGGTCAGACAACAGGTACTATTACTGGTAGAGAGGTTGGACAACAGGTACTATTACTGGTAGAGAGGTTGGACAACAGGTACTATTACTGGTAGAGAGGTTGGACAATAGGTACTATTACTGGTAGAGAGGTTGGACAATAGGTACTATTACTGGTAGAGAGGTTGGACAACAGGTACTATTACTGGTAGAGAGGTTGGACAATAGGTACTATTACTGGTAGAGAGGTTGGACAATAGGTACTATTACTGGTAGAGAGGTTGGACAATAGGTACTATTACTGGTAGAGAGGTTGGACAATAGGTACTATTACTGGTAGAGAGGTTGGACAATAGGTACTATTACTGGTAGAGAGGTTGGACAATAGGTACTATTACTGGTAGAGAGGTTGGACAACAGGTTCTATTACTGGTAGAGAGGTTGGACAACAGGTACTATTACTGGTAGAGAGGTTGGACAATAGGTACTATTACTGGTAGAGAGGTTGGACAACAGGTACTATTACTGGTAGAGAGGTTGGACAATAGGTACTATTACTGGTAGAGAGGTTGGACAACAGGTACTATTACTGGTAGAGAGGTTGGACAACAGGTACTATTACTGGTAGAGAGGTTGGACAACAGGTACTATTACTGGTAGAGAGGTTGGACAACAGGTACTATTACTGGTAGAGAGGTTGGACAATAGGTACTATTACTGGTAGAGAGGTTGGACAACAGGTACTATTACTGGTAGAGAGGTTGGACAATAGGTACTATTACTGGTAGAGAGGTTGGACAATAGGTACTATTACTGGTAGAGAGGTTGGACAATAGGTACTATTACTGGTAGAGAGGTTGGACAACAGGTACTATTACTGGTAGAGAGGTTGGACAACAGGTACTATTACTGGTAGAGAGGTTGGACAATAGGTACTATTACTGGTAGAGAGGTTGGACAACAGGTACTATTACTGGTAGAGAGGTTGGACAACAGGTACTATTACTGGTAGAGAGGTTGGACAACAGGTACTATTACTGGTAGAGAGGTTGGACAATAGGTACTATTACTGGTAGAGAGGTTGGACAATAGGTACTATTACTGGTAGAGAGGTTGGACAATAGGTACTATTACTGGTAGAGAGGTTGGACAATAGGTACTATTACTGGTAGAGAGGTTGGACAATAGGTACTATTACTGGTAGAGAGGTTGGACAACAGGTACTATTACTGGTAGAGAGGTTGGACAACAGGTACTATTACTGGTAGAGAGGTTGGACAATAGGTACTATTACTGGTAGAGATGTTGGACAACAGGTACTATTACTGGTAGAGAGGTTGGACAATAGGTACTATTACTGGTAGAGAGGTTGGACAATAGGTACTATTACTGGTAGAGAGGTTGGACAATAGGTACTATTACTGGTAGAGAGGTTGGACAACAGGTACTATTACTGGTAGAGAGGTTGGACAACAGGTACTATTACTGGTAGAGAGGTTGGACAATAGGTACTATTACTGGTAGAGAGGTTGGACAACAGGTACTATTACTGGTAGAGAGGTTGGACAATAGGTACTATTACTGGTAGAGAGGTTGGACAACAGGTACTATTACTGGTAGAGAGGTTGGACAATAGGTACTATTACTGGTAGAGAGGTTGGACAATAGGTACTATTACTGGTAGAGAGGTTGGACAATAGGTACTATTACTGGTAGAGAGGTTGGACAACAGGTACTATTACTGGTAGAGAGGTTGGACAAAAGGTACTATTACTGGTAGAGAGGTTGGAAAATAGGTACTATTACTGGTAGAGAGGTTGGACAATAGGTACTATTACTGGTAGAGAGGTTGGACAATAGGTACTATTACCTTGCATTGACTTATCACCATCTGACACTACTGTTCCATTTTTATTTAAGCTAAGACCTATCAAAGTGGCATTTTGTATGACAATTAAAAAGGCGCAGGGACAAAAAACCGACCGAGTCGGAGTTGTTAGATCTAAGATCAACACATTTATATTAACAGCCGATTTATATTATTTGATTCTATGTATATTATTGCTTACCAATTCTATTATGTAATATATGCAAGCAAATATATCTAATTCTTTTCTTTTCAAACTTAATTTTGTGAATATTTTTGGAGTATACTTACCTGAACCAGTCTTCAGTTATGGTCAGTTGTATGTGGTTCTATCACGCGGGAAATCGTTCAAAAACGTTAAGGGTGAAATTAAACCTGAAGGTTGGCTCACATTCAATGTGGTTTGGAAGGAAGTATTGTGAAATTAGATAGTCTTTTTTTGTGAACTACTCGTAGATTGGAACGACATGTCAACTAATTAAAATTTTTTAATGATATGTGATTTTTCGTGCGACTTTAAAAATATGAGAAACGATTTCTTGACCAAGTATGTTACTTCCGCATATACTATTTTCTCCTTCGACCAAGGTAAATGATTACTAACGCCTTCCCTCCCTACCCTACTAATTACAATATCGAGTAACGCTGCGGAGCAGCACGGGTCAACTAGTAAAATACTATTCCAGAAATAAATAAGTTACAATTTACATTTAATAAGTTACAAATAAATAAATAAGTAATTGTAACATTAAAAAACAATGTCGATATAAGGCTCATAACTGTAACTATATTCCTTTATGCTGATGCTATTCCTTTATGCTAATATTCAAAAATGCATAATTCTTTCAACTCACTCGCTATACGTGCAGGTAGTCCTCGTGCTTACGTTTAACAATCGGGAGTACTTAACTAGTATGGGATATTTTCATACGCACAACACTAGACACAAACAGTGCCTATGTTATATAAAGTAAAAACTTATTCATGTATTAGCCCTAATTTTTATTGACAAGGCCTTATTTACAAATGGCATATATACGAATGAAATATGATAGTAAAAAGGAATGGTTACTATCATACTCGTTACTAAGTAGGGTACTGTTTCCAGACCTTCCTGGAGTGTTTTTAGAATTTTAATGACTAAACGCTCCACCCACATAAAATACGTGTATATTTTACAGAGCAAGCAAATACAATGTGGATCATCCTGCAAACACGCATGAGCATACGACACCTGCTTGTGGTGAAAGGGCCACCAATACTGTTGTTAATCAGCCTGCTCAAAGCAACTCTTAAGGACTTTCAATTGGTCAGATTTGACCCCATTCTATCCAGTTTGCTTTTCAGCTTCACTGTTATCCAACAGCAGACTTGGATATGACCACGTCTTGCCAAACTGAACCTGAACGACACTATTAACTCTCCGTCGGATGAAAAGCCAAGTCATTTTTGTCCCAGAGTTAGACTTAGTCGCACATAGAAAGCACATATTCGTCTGCCTCTGAGCCCTCGTGATGATACAGCAGTGATGTCATCCACATATACAATAAGCAAACGTCACTGAGATATTTTCATTAGAGGATATCTCGTAGGTGTTCTACTTCTCTACTCTTATTCTACAGATTTGGTCCCACAATGAATCTTAATTGACACCTGCTATGTTTACCTTCTTTCTAAACTATATATCACCGAGTATAAAAGCCATATACTTCTGAGTTAGCTTTGATATGTATCAGAAAATATGTGGGTGGTGAGCACATAAATGATCGCAGTATGAAATTCGTACTAACAATTGATGAACATTTCGGCTTTATATTGGTTTTAGCACACTTTCATGGATTAATTTCTATGCACAGGTTAGTGTGAAGACATAGTTTTGGGACTGCGTTTACGTAGCTTCTGAAAATGAGCCATCGGACTTTCCTCCTTATCCTAAAGTGTTATCCCTAGAGCATAGACAGATACTTGTATTGAATTAGTCATGAATGGATCCATGTGCACTGCTTCAACGCTTCTGCTGGAATTTCGTCAAGAATGGAATGCCTTTTTGGCACTCCATAGGGACGTAATGGTTTGTAATAATTCCCTGAGTGATTTTATCTGTTCCACAGTATTTCTTATATTATTTAGCTAGATCTTATGCAGTGGAAACAACCTGTTAAATATCATTCATATGGGTGGTACTCAAGGTTGTGAAAGCAGAACCAAGCGAGACTTGTGCATTGGTTCGAGTTACCTAAGCCTGCCAGGTAGTGAATTAACTCCAAAGAATGGCAAGCTGAAGCATTTGTTTGTTGGCTTGATTGTCCTGAAGATGTGTGTCAGTTATGATTCCACTCATCTTCCTTGTATTGGCGAGACACTGTATGAGATAAATAAACATGAACAGCTCCTAACAGTATATAATATGTCTATAATTTTTGTTGTTGTGCTACTCATATGGTATTGCTTCATCGCATGCACTAGCAATAACACTTATGGTCTGCCTCACTAAGACAATGGCAATACTCTCGCTCTCTAATATAGCTTCATTTCCTCTTAGAAAAAGACTAAGAGACGTTCCACTCTTAATAAAAGGATCGTAAGGTGCCTTTGATTATGGGTCAGCTGATTGAAGAATATTTTTGATCAGGAAAAATGTAAACACTGGTCATCTTAGCCTTACTCTTAGTTATGACACACCGACAAAACTTTGTGCATTTTTTAAGGCAAATAGGGATTATTACTCGAGGGTAACATGAGTGTGGATGACCTGTGTAGTCTAGTTACTGTTCGGCTGTTCCTCAGGAAGTGCCATTTATTAATAGCCCAATAGCCAGGGTTAACTTAGCGACCTACAGCTTTGCGTGGAATCCAAACCACGTATTATTGGTCTGATTTTCAGCTAATAGACAATGTCAATACTCAGTTCACTCCCCTATACAACCATCGAACACTGACTTCCTCCCAAATGGACACCCTAGACTTCTCTAATAGTGTTCATGCCAATAGCTACAATTGAGTGGACGCCATGTCGGTATTAAGAGGACCAAGAATATATCTTGCTACCCACAATCTCTAAAACACTTTATCCTTCTGTCAGGTTATACTTACTACAATCTTAGAATAACCACTTACTAGTCATTATAGTACCATCTACAATTGTTATATCACCTAACCGATAACCAGGTTGACTGAGCTGGTGGCCGAAAGGCGTCACCTTTAATAATAATAATAATAATCTTTATTGCATTAGACAATTATTACATTGTATTGCATGCGTCAGAATTAATAACAATTAAAATATATGAATAAATTACTTAGGCCTACACTATTCATTAACGTAAAAAAATCATTCATTAAACTTTCAAACTTACATCAGTTAACATTCATTCATACATACACTCTTTAACTCTAGTGTCAATCTTTATTACGAAACTCAGTGGCCCCAGCGGTATGTTAGGAACTCATCAACAGAGTAGAAAGCTTTAGATATTAAAAGATTTTTTTAATTGAACTTTAAATTGAGTTGCGCTTTCTAAATTTTTTATGTCTGCAGGGAGTGCATTGATTATTCTGACCCCGGCCTGAGAAGGGAGTTGCTCGAAAGCTCTTGTTCTGTGAGCTTGAGTTCGTAGGCTATCCCTGCCTCTAGTATCGTGCTCGTGAATGTCTGCGGCTCGTGTTAGATTACAACGAAACCGACAGAAAAAAGCCACTTGAAGAACATAGAGACAGGGAAGGGTCAGCAATCCGCACTCCCTGAATGCATCTTGACACGACTCTCTTGGTTCTAAATTATTAATTATTCTAATGGCTTTCTTTTGAAGCCTAAAGATTCTTTCAGATTAAAATTTAGCACATCCTCCCCACAGCATCAGTCCATAGGCAAGATGTGGATATATTAGGCCAAAGTAGGCCATCTTCAATACTTTAAATGAGCAAAACTTTACCAGATTACGCAGTGCATAAATGCCTGAAGTAACCTTCGAACAAATGTGTTCGACATGAGTGTCCCAAGTCAGACCTCTATCAAGGTACATTCCTAAGAACTTTGTAGATTCAACTTCCTCTATGAGGGTGTCATCTATCACCACAGAAGGCCGAAGCCTACTGTCTTGTTGTCGAAGGCAAAAGTTAATATATTTTGTTTTTGAGTTATTTACATGCAAATAATTATCAGAAAAATACTGGATACAAGAGTTTAGTTTAATAAACGTATCGATTTCAAGATCTTTATTTGTTTTATTTCTATTAGGGAGAGTCTTGTCATCAGCATACTGGACAATCTTTCCATTCTGGATCGATCGATCCAACCTTTTGTCCTGAGTTGGATATTGTTTATTACTTGAATGGCCCAACTTGAATTCAGACCGAGGAGATTGGGAATGCTAACAATAATGTGTCGATGAAAGCTAACAGGAACTACAGCAACGTTTTTAAGTTTTGCATTGTTGCCACGTTTCAATTCTTTAAATACGTTGTTTTATAACCTATTTCTTTGGTACTGTAAATTTGTGTATTATGATCGTTGAATTTTTATTGTCTTTTCATATTTGTTTCCTATTTTTATGTATTATTTTTATTACGTTATTTTTGTATCATATATTTTTTAACCAATATAAATTACATCTTCAAGCCGATTTATTCCCCAACAAGTAATTGTAGATTATCCTATAACAAACGAGTACTTTTGGCAACACAGCGTGTCAGAGCTACACTGAAATGCCACTAATTGCACTCATGACTAGTCGTGACACTCATTAAATAAAGTATAGCCTTTACTGGAAGTTTTTATCAGTTATTCACTTTGTACTGTACTGGTTCTCTCCATTATTATATTTACTGTAGATTAGCTTTGTCTCTGGGAAGTCATCAGATTAAGGTTATATTGGAAATCATCTTCTCCTTAAAAGATGTACTTATATATAAAAGAAAACTTTTTTCAACTTTGTTAAAGAAATATTTACTCATAGCTTACTTGTAATTTTATTTTACTGATTATTCCACTGTATTTTAAGTCCCCCTGTAAGCTATTGAAAGAAAGTTTCCCCGCCATTAAATTTACATATCTAGATAAGTTCTATCCAAGATATGTTTTTATTCAGGAAAGTATGTAACAATTTTCTCCTGAGTTTTGAGTTTTAAAAAGTTACTGAGATTGTAATTTGTTCACAAAAACGTATTGTTATTAAATAATTGTAAGTTTTAAAAATAGCAATGAAGTTAAGAGTAGATACATGTTTGTTAAATATTTACTAAGAGTATTAACGGCAGTATAGTTATAGTTAATGAGACCACCCAACTCCAAGATATTATATCATTATGAAGTAAACAAAGATTTTGTTGAAATGCTACTGAACATTGAGTTCCAATCATTAAAGACCTTTAAGCCTTTTAACGTACCTGAGAGAGAGAGAGAGAGAGAGAGAGAGAGAGAGAGAGAGAGAGAGAGAGAGAGAGACACTTGCTTATTGTACCGATATTCTGAAACAGGCACCAAACACGTGTTTGATTTTGTAACTCACAGTATGACCTTGAATAATGCCTATTTACAATTTTTTTATAACTAATTTTCATAACAGAATTTATAAAATATAGTTTTTTCAAAAACAATTTTTAAAATGGACAGATCTTAAGTCTTTTGAATATAATTTTATAATTTGTTATGTTACATTTTGAATATATTATATATATATATATATATATATATATATATATTATATATATATATATATATATATATATATATATATAATCCTTTAGAACAAATGTAAGATATAATTTATTATTATTAATATTTTTATTCAATAATATCCAAGGACTTCTGACTGCCAATAAATAATTATCATACAGTGTACGCAAACGGAACAGTTAAAATAATATTTCAATTTAAAGACCATCATATTTATTTTTCACTCTCTGAGAGAGTTACGTAGACATAGGCATTTGTTATAAGAAAACTAAGCGTTTACATTGTTCTAAAACGTATAAATGACACTTTAATTACGGTTAATTTTACCTATCACATATTATGTTATACATTAAAGGTAAATAACTTGATGTATTAAACCTTTAAACCCAGCCTTGTGGCAGGGCCACTGTTGAAAACAATAATATATATTAATGTACTGAAAATATTCAAGATTGATTCGAATGTAAAAAAATACTCTATGAGAAACTATTAAGGAAAAGAATTCATCCAAAGGATATTGCGGAGGTAATTACATGTAATTTCCTTTCAGTCGCGTGTCTACCGACAACATCAAGAACTTGTTTAGGAACCTCAGCACTTATTTGTTAGATAAAGCTACTTAAATCACTTGGTTGAATTAATTTATCGCTTGCTTTTCAATCACAACGTAGTTAATTATTTTCCCATGTTTTGATTATATCTACAATGATTATTATTTAGGGGGTGGATAATATTACCAAATTAAATAAAGATAGCTAAATATGTGTAATTAAATGTGTTTATTGGTATCTTAGTATATAATGTTGTACATAGTTAGAGAGCTTTACCCTTACATGCATGGAAGAGGGTGTGCCGACATGACCATGTATAAGATTGGGGATGGGTGATACCGTAACTTACCAGTGTACAGTGGAGGGGAGGGGTGTCAATAATGTTTTCACCAGTATAGTTCAATTATAATCTCTTCGTAATTCATTTCATGCATATACAAACATGACACCAAATCAGCCAATTTCCATATCCAGCATCCACATCTGAGGTACTCTAAGCAATTGTCTAGTTCTAATACAGACATACATGATAAGTTCCCGGAATTGTCAGACAGGTGGCTGGTCCTCTTACAGAACCGCTAACTACTTTTTTTAACTCAATTTCACAAGGTCTTTCCCCTCAGCTAGGATAGGTTCACACTACGTTGACTGTGAATTTGTTTAAGAACAATCTCCTCTCAAGCACATATTTTGAGTTTCTTAGAGGAAAGTCCACTGCTGATACTATTAAAAATTGTCTACAGACCATTTGGTCAGTTATTGATAACAGTCACTGTGCCGCTGGTGTTTTCTGTCATATTAGTAGAGCATTTGATATCGTGAACCATAGAAGCCACCTTGACAAGTAGGAGGTTAAAGCCAATATGTTGACGATACTAGTGTGGTCATCCTTCCCAACCTACATTCCACCCTTGACACTAAAATCAAATCAAATCTTTTATTGCCAGAACGTAACAATGTATAGCAATCGTCAGATTAGTTCTAAAATTTTAACAATCACACCACATACAGAATTTCCACTCACACCACATTTGCACTGCCAATGTACCCACTTCCAGCGCCGGACGTCAGTCTTCTGATTAAGCGGTCACCCAGTCGTGTGCCATGAACTCGTCAACACTGTAAAATGCTTGGGACGCTAAAAAGCGTTTCAAACGAGTTTTTAACACCTTGGGCGTCGGGGCACTCTTTATTGAATTTGGCAACTTGTTGATGAAACGAACCCCTGCTTGTGAGGGCAGGTGCTCATAAACCCCCGTCCTGTGTCTCCCAGTTCGGTAGGTATTCCTTCCTCGTGTGTCATATGTGTGTATGTCCCGACCGCTGGTCATAGTACATTTAGACACACAGAATAAAGTTGTCTCTAAAATGTAGAGACATGGCTGGGTCAACAGTTGCAACTCCTTGAATGCTTCCTTGCAAGATTCTCTAAACTTCAACAGAGCGACTATGCGAATCGCTTGCTTTTGCAATTTGAACGCTCTGAGAAACTGTCCGTTTGAGCTGGCTCCCCACAATACCAAACCGTAGGTAAGGTGGGGGTAAATTAAGCCGTAATACGCCGTCATCAGCACCTGAGATGGGCAGTATTTGGCTAAGGACCTCAAAACATATATTCCTGTGGAAAGCTTTGAGCAGACATGGTCTATGTGAACATTCCAAGTCAATCTCCTATTCAGGAATATACCTAAGAATTTGGAACAGTTGACGACATCCAGCAGGGTATCATTCAATAGGTTGGCCCTCATTGGGATTTCCTGATCGCAGCGCGAAAGTCAGGACATTTGATTTTGAAGAGTTTGTTTTCAGATTGAGGCTGTTGAAATAAATGCTGGACACAATAGTTGGTGTCAAAAAACGTTTTATGTTCCAGGTTTAATCTCGATTTGTTGTTGAAACAAAGTGTTGTGTCATCAGCATACTGTACAAGTTTGCCGTAACGTAGTGATGACCCAATATCATTAACATAGACCAGAAAGAGAACCGGACTAAGTATTGATCCCTGAGGGACCCCATACCTTAGATGAATTATTTCAGAGAATTTATTTGACATTTGGACAATTTGTTTTCTGTGGTTCAGAAAAGACCTAAGCTACTGGAGCGGCACGCCTCTGATGCCATGAGATTCCAGTTTGTCAAGCAGTTTAGCATGGTCAACACAGTCGAATGCTTTAGATAAGTGGAGAAACACACTTAATGTGAAATTTCGACTTTCTAGTCCCTCCACAACCAGATCGAGTAGACTCATGACAGCGTCAATTGTCAATTAACCCTTTCTGAAGCCAAATTGATCTTCAGAAAGTAATCTTCAGTCTCAGCTTAACCACTGAGGATGCCACATCGTAGCATGGGTGAAACGTCTGGAACTGTATGTATTGTAAATAGTCCTTTGACGCGGTTGACACCGGAAGAACTAGTTGTTAATTCAGAAAGTAGGTTGTGTTTGTTTAAAAACTGAAGCATTCTTACCAAAATGACTTTTTCGAATAATTTACTTAGAACTAGCAAAATTGAAACAGGCCTATAGTTGTTTGTAGAGTGAGGATCGTCTTTCTTGAAAATTGGATTTACTTTTGCGATTTTTAGGAGCAAGGGAAGAACTCCTTCTTCAAAAGACAAGTTGATTATTTGAGATAATGGTCTCACAATATGCTTTGACATCTTTTAATGAGCCATACAGACATCATATTAATATCGTTTGATTTTTTGGCTGGGAGCTGCTGGATGATTTTTTCGAGCTCTTCCTCAAATACAGCAGCCAGTGCCAATGAAGTTACTGGACTTTGGATGCGTGGGGGGTTTACTTTAGGGGGGGATGGACAAGGTGATTGCTCACAAGCAACCGACGCGAAAATCGGTTGAACTCGTTCGCAACCTCAGCCGCATCCTCCACAAGCCTATCTTCGATTTTTATTTTTATTTGTTTTTGTACCTTATTTTTATTGTTAATGATGTCCCAAACAGTTTAAAAACATTTTTGGGCGAGTTTATTGATTTGGAGACATCATACACTTTAGCAGCTTGAATAACATTTTTGTACATTTTTTTATAGTTCCGGAAAAAATTTTAAAACCTTCGTTTGAAGTTGTTTTCTGAATTTCGGAGGAAAATTTGAGTTTTTCTCTCGAGACTAAGATTCCTCTTGTGATCCATTTATTGTTCGCCTTTTTGGGTCAAACTTCGATTGTTTTTGTAGGACAGCACGTATTAAGATAGTAATTAAGGTGGTCTGAGAAAAATCTAAATTGCTGTTCTACACATTGAGTTGGATTTAATACATCCCATGTCTCTCTGGAAAAAAAAGCGTTGAGGAGAGCTATGTTTCCTGGCCTTGTGTCTTTTATAGTTTTTGTAATTTTTGGCTCCATTACGATTTGTACTCCACTAATAATAGCCTCTTGGCCGTAGTGGTCCGAAATGGCTGTATTGACCACAGAAACTGTGACACTTAGAAGGTTTGTGATGACGTTATCGATTGCTGACTGTGTTGTAGCCGTAACTCTGGTTGGTGTTTTCACCGACAACCTGAGTCCAAACGACCTTAACAAATTGAATAACCTTTTTCAGATGGATGATTGATGTTAAGTGCATCAATGTTAAAATCACCCATAAGGACATAATCTTGTTTGTATCTGTCGGTTAAGTCAGTCAGCAAGTCTTCGAATTTGGAATTTTGAATTCAAAATTCGAATTTTGAATTTGGGAACGTTCAATGTTTTCGTTGTTGAAACCGCTTTCAGTAACTACAAGTACGTCTGTTTGTAGCTCCTCACTCATTAGTTGAATTTCGTCCAGTTTGTTGGTGGCAATTTGCATATTTTGGTGAAGCAGTCGTATTGAATCTTGATTGCAAAATTTGGAGTTAGTTTGTTTTCCGTCAGTCAATTTAGTTCATCGATGGTAAGTGAGGTCCCTAAAAAACTGGTATTATGACTTTTTGTATAAGTTGGCCTAGTAATTGGCCTGCTGGTCACTGCTTCGGCGTAGCTGTCGTGGTGTTGCCTAGTGAACGCCTATGGAACATCCGGAGAGGCGACAGCAGCCCGCATGGTCCCGATGCTACAGCAGCCCGCAGGTACCAGGGGTGATCCTTTGGGAATAGTGGCAGGAACAGTGACTAACTTGGAGGTGGATCTGTCCTGTTTCATCTTCAACAGGCTCTTTACCAGCAGGTCAGCAAGTATCTTTTTGTCCGGAATACGGAGGTGCATGCCATGACGGGTGAACCAGCGTCTTCCGATGGCGTTGAACTCTAGAATCTCAACTCCTTCGTATCTTATGCACAGCTCTTCAATGAAGGAGTTGGCGAGGGCTGTCTGCTGATTCACCGGGTGGTCTGCAGGTAAGTCATGGCGATGAGGCACAGTGATGATGCGCTGTTCCAGGAGTTTATATATTCTCTGGTGTTCGCCGGCTGCAATGTCATTAGCGCCCGCGATTAAGACGCTACAGCTGTTTGGGTTGTGGTGGATCGCTGAACGTAATGTCTGGCAGCCTGGCCCCTGGCTTACAAATGCCACTTACTCTCGTTTTTGATGCCACTCGCTGCTGCACCAGACCGACGAGGTGTCGGGCATGACTATCTCCCACGATGGCAATCACCTGGAAGTTCAGTGCTTTGGAGACTCTTTCAAGTAGTTTCCGTTTTTTTCATTGTTATTGTTTTTCTTAGGAGCATATAATATAAAATAATATCTAAATTGGAAAGCCTTGGTGTCTGATTTTCTCAAAACCACACGAACGAAGAAAAAAACAAATTTTAAACGTCCATCTGCAGAGGAACTTTTCCACCATCTCTCCGGTTTTTTTAAATAATTTTTTTTACCTTGTTGATTCAAACCTCAATGCTTTAGGATGAGTTTCTGTGTTTCTCTTCCCTATCTCTCAGTGTTCGTAAATAAGAATATGTTCACACTTGTTTATTTTGGTTGTATAATGCCTACTTTTTCTTACGGCGTGATGTTTTGGAGAACGGCTCTTTGGCCTTCTTTTAATAGGAACAGTTGCCGTGAGGTTTTCTCTCTGCAAGCGCTTATTAGACTTCCATCTATTTTCATTTATTCCATAGCTTTGTTTAGATTCAAAACCTTTCTCTATTTTCCTGTACACAACCATAATTATTTAAAACTAGTCATAAAAGTAATCAGATAACAACAAGTAAATATAACGCATCTATCGCATATCTTGGTCCCTTGATTTTCAACAAGATTCTTAGTGTCAAAGTGCTCGAGTAAAAAATCCTTTGATAAGAATCTAAAGGTCCACGTAGCTAAAAGGGGCTACTATTCAATGGATGAGTTCCATTCTGAAACCTCCCATTACACTTAGTACCTTAATAACCACTTATTATAATTTATTCATAATCACTGCTAATTAAGAAGTCAAATTAATCTGATTAAGAATGTTTAAACTTATGACACTATGTTCCATACAATTTGTTAGTCTTCGAATAAATAAGTATTTGATTTGGAGTACGATGGAGGGTGAGTATCTTTGCATGACTTCGTCCACGTTTCGAAACATTGAGAATTTTACCAATTAACTCTTTCCATAGCCAAGACATTTAATTCTCTTAAATAATCTCCTTTCTTTACAAAACTTCTGAAAATTGAACATTGTAGATCAGAATACTGTTTGTTCTCAGTATGTATCCAATATATTGGCTTAGGCTTCGGTGCTTTAAACAGGTTGATCTCAGCTATTACACAATTTCAGTCTTATTACTATATTATGATTCAAAATATTTAAAATAATCGTAATCATTTGTCATAATTTTATATTTTTCTAAACAATCAACTCATTTACCACACTGAAAGGGGCTTTCCTTAACTTGGCCTGTTTGTAACAATACAAATATCTCCTGATCAATTAACGTCCATTACAATGTTTGTAACAATACAAATATCTCCTGATCAATTAACGTCCATTACAATGTTTGTAACAATACAAATATCTCCTGATCAATTAACGTCCATTACATTGTTTGTAACAATACAAATATCTCCTGATCAATTAACGTCCATTACAATGTTTGTAACAATACAAATATCTCCTGATCAATTAACGTCCATTACATGTTTGCCTTATAAAGAGGAGCAACTCGCCATGGTCAGAATAAGAATGACAACAGTTAAAAGATGGGGCTTACCTTTCTATTCATGGATAATTGTAAAACAATGACTAAATGAACAAAACAATGTTTCCAATTTAACGTGAAAAATGTGTCAGGTCCAATTCGTAAGGTTAAATGCTAGTTCACTGATTTCAATTCGTGTTTTTTCAATATAAAACGATAAATGTTTGCCAATTAAAGCCTTTTAATGAGTTCAATTAGTTTCAGCTGTCATATCCGGCTGAGAATAATTAATGTTGTAATTACATTGGCTTTTATAATGACATCTCATTGGAAACATACAACAATCGTTATTATGATAATGAACATGCTTCATAATGGCAAGGGTTACAGGCTAATTGAGTAGGCCAAATTTCCATACAACACTTTCGGATTGAAGTAAGTTTATGGCTGCTATTGGACATTGTTAGTGTCACAGGTAGAAATGAATTGGGATCAACATCCTTCGCCAAAACTTTAGCGTGACGTAATAATGATACAAAATTACGTCCACTATTTTTTTATGAAGTTTAATTCAATAAATTGTAAGTCAAATAACACACACTAAAAATAAGTATGACTTAATTTTTCATCTAAAGATGTCATCCCTCCTTTCGAAGTAAATTAAAAATGTAGTTATTGATTAAATGGAAGGATTTTGTTTAAATAAGAACAAGGTAAATATTTCTAAAGTACGAGTATGACTTTATTTTCCAGTGAAATTCTAGGCAGGCTAAAGATATACCATATAAAAAGTATCTTACATAATTCTCCAAAATGGGAGTGGATTTTTTCTCTTGGTTAGTATGTTATTTATATTTCTTTGTTAACAGTAGAGTGATCCAAATAATTGTAAGGGAAAAGAGGAAATTATGTATTTGATGGAGCATACTTTTTACTGAATAAAACGGAATAATATAAAGAAGATTACGTTAGGCAGGAAGTATTCCTAAAATAGTTCTAAACTTTTTCAGCTAAAAAGATAGAGTAAAATTGTGCTTTAAGTACATTAGTTACATTCGTTTAAGGGTGTTCATCCAGATTCCTAGTTGAGCCCTCCAATGAATTTAGTTATAGATTTCATCGTTACCCTCGCTTGGATTAGTAAAGAGCCAGTCTGACACACACACACGCGCGCGCGCACAACTCCATCAACTCTAGCAATGAAGTTTTCATATACTATTAATCTAGTCTTTCAGCTAAAGATAAGTGTACAAATTTCAACTCAACATCTGTACAGATATCATTTATAGACAAATAAATGGTTACACTTAAATCGTTTATTTGTTAAGTTTTACTTTCCTACTCTATGTTGTTTAGTACCATCTGCCCACAATGTTCTGAACATTTTAATAAAACATATGGCAGGATTAGTTAATCAGTTATGTAGCTAGAAAGACCAAATTAGGCACTTTAGGTAACCATACGTACATAAAGCATTTATTTATTTTTTTATATTTTCCCTTAACCAATTTTTTTATTTATACGAGAACTTAACACTTTTACTAACAATTATTTAAAAATAATGTTTGTATTTCAACACCTTTATAGGTAAATATTGTAATCTGTAATACTAAATCATAAAGTAATTCATACAATTAACGAAAATTAACTAAGTAACGGATTTTTCAATATAAGGCAAACAATTACATTTATTGGACTAAAATACGACAGTTATTTTCCTAACCTGTATTAGGGTCATGAATTAAATAAAAAAAGGAGAAAAAATAGTAATACCAACATAAATCCAAATTGTACGATTCCAGAGAGCGAAGAATGTGAGCGATTTGCATGACAAACTGGAGGATATACTCGACACACATTTAGCACATTTTGCGACCTCTGTTTTTTCTTCTCTTCTATAGGCTGATTTGACTGTAGGTCTATTTATATTCTCTATGTTTACTATATTAACTTTAAGTGATGTGTAAGTCCGTAGATGTCGTGATGAGCGAGTCCGTAGATGTCGGGATGAGTGAGTCCGTAGATGTCGTAATGAGTGATTCCGTAGGTGTCGTGATGAAGGGGTCCGTAGGTGTCGTTATGAGTGAGTCCGCAGATGTCGTGATGAGTGAGTCCGTAGATCGTAATGAGTGATTCCGTAGATGTCGTGATGAGTGAGTCCGTAGATGTCGTTATGAGCGAGTCCGTAGATGCCGTGATGAGTGAGTCCGTAAATGTCATGATGAGCGAGTCTGTAGATGTCGTGATGAGCGAGGCCGTAGGTGTCTTGATAAGCGAGTCCGTAGATGTCGTGATGAGCGAGTCCGTAGATGCCGTGATGAGTGAGTCCGTAGATGTCGTAATGAGCGAGTCCATAGATGTCGTGATGAGCGAGTCCGTAGGTGTCGTGATGAGTGAGTCCGTAGATGTCGTGATGAGTGAGTCCGTATATGTCGTGATGAGTGAGTCCGTAGATGTCGTAATGAGTGATTCCGTAGATGTCTTGATAAGCGAGTCCGTAGATGTCGTGATGAGCGAGTCCGTAGACGTGGCGATGAGCGAGTCCGTAGATGTCGTGATGAGCGAGTCCTTAGACGTGGTGATGAGCGTGTCCGTAGATGTCATGATGAGCAAGTCCGTACACGTCTTGATGAGCGAGTCCGTAGACGTCGTGATGAGCGAGTCCGTAGACGTCGTGATGAGTGAGTCCGTAGTTGTCATGATGAGCGAGTCCGTAGATGTCGTGATGAGTGAGTCCACAGATGTCGTGATGAGTGAGTCCGTAGATGTCGTTATGAGTGAATTCGCAGATGTCGTGATGAGTTAGTGCGTAGATATCGTGATGAGTGAGTCCGTAGTTATCGTGATGAGTGAGTCCATAGGTGTCGTGATGAGCGAGCCCATAGATGTCTTGATAAGCGAGTCCATAGATGTCTTAATGAGCGAGTCCTTAGATGCCGTGATGAGTGAGTCCGTAAATGTCATGATGAGCGAGTCCGTAGATGTCGTGATGAGCGAGTCCGTAGGTGTCTTGATAAGCGAGTCCGTAGATGTCGTGATGAGCGAGTCCGTTGATGCCGTGATGAGTGAGTCCGTAAATGTCGTGATGAGCGAGTCCGTAGATGTCGTGATGAGCGAGTCCGTAGATGTCGTTATGAGTGAGTACATCGTTTTCGTATTTTATACATTAAGATTAGATAAATTCAGTGATAGGTTGTATCCCATGTGCTATACCCAATAGTCAGTTGTGTCATATGCTTGTATATTATCTAAGGTACAGCCAATTAGATAATAATATATCTAGTGTATTTATGTAACAGTTTCGATGAAAGTTTTTCTTTTACACTTCTACAAGAGAACCAGAGCTATTAAAAGAAGAGTGATATTCTGTTGCATGTTAACATGATCAGCAGGCTTTCAGAGTAATTAGGCTGGTGTGTAAGGGCATTTTAACAAATATTACATAGTCAATCATATATGCAACCTTAGCGATGGCTAAGGTTACGTAACGACTGCTATAAATAACGATAGCTCTTATTTGTACCTCGACTTAAAAAAAATATATAATAAAAAAACCTTACATGTGAACAGAACTTATTAAATAAAGCTAGAATTGATTGATAGAACATTCTTATGATTTCTGGCCAGAACAAATATGACCAATGTTAAATTTTCTCAAATCTAGCAAAAAGATAGCTGCCTTTTTAGTCATTTAAAGAGTTTTTTCAATAGTCAACTTTAACAACTTAAATATTAACAAATTTATGAATAATTTGTATATTACATTGTGTTTGGTCCATCCAATATGCTAGTACATTTTCATTTAAAATTATTTTTTTAATTAAAAAAGTTTAAAGGATGTAAATTGTAACAATTTACCTGTAACATTATAATACTCTAAGAAATTATTCGGTTAATATGGAACATAGGGATCTCACCCAGTTTTCATGACTATTGTTTAACTAGTCCATATTTACCCCACAAACACAAATACAAATGATTTCCCCACGGAAATGCCAATTACAAAAAATAAGAAAATAAATGTTCATGTCTTTAAAAAAAAAAACCCATGAACATTACATAAATATTGTGTAGTTTTTCTCGTTAAACACTAATATCACGTCAAATGTTTTAAAATCAAATAATAACTGAAATATTCAACAAAAAGGTGGGTTAGTTTAGGTTAGGTAGAAAGGTTTTTGTGTTTTCCACAAAACACCAATTTGTCGCAAATTGGTATTACCGGGGGTAAATTCCTATGGATTCGTGTTCGTGTGTTATTATTGACCATTTAAAATACATAGTACAAATCGGGTGGTATCCATGTTTCTTCACAATAGCTGTAAAATTAAATATCTAATATAATTTTATTCAGAAAAAGTTGGCCAACGTTGGCGATCCAACGTACTGACCTCCTAGACCAGGGCGAACGCTGTTGTCGTAGCCCCGTAACAGATTGTCCAGCAGCTCGGAGACGTTGCGGTGGTTGTTCCTTTGAAACCCCAGGGTGCTCCTACAACAACACATAGCAGTAACCATTATTCCCCAATCATGTATTCATACTACTACTTTTCATTTAAATATAAAATTAACATTATTATATATATCAGAGGTGTATACAGTATATTAATGTTAGTACTAGGAAGAAAGGATTGAAGTTGTCCTAGCATGTATGGCTTACTTTATTGATGGGCAGCACAGTATGTTCCTTTAGATTTATTCAAACTTACAACAGTAGTAGTTCAGAGTCAGTTCCAAGCCAAGGAGTATTTTGAATATTTATTAGTCAAACAGTGACCTACCACCAGCCTTCTCTACAGTAAATGTTTCCTCCTTAACATTTACAGTACAAATGTTTCTCACCAAGTTAGTTTATTTTATCTAGAATCTATGTTTAACTAGGGCATATTTCTTATACAAAAGCAACTTATATATTTCTACATTTAATACTAAGAATAATATAAAGCGCATTGACAAAGTTACATAACTAGCTTTGTTACTAACAGAGTTTTTTGATATTTGATATATACAGGGTGAGTTTTATGTCCTGGCACACTTGGATATTGTTTAAACGGCCTGAGATATCAACGTAAGGCGTTGACCATACTTATAACACATTTTTTTAACTTTGAAGGTGTTTACCATTTTGCCCCCTCTTTTCTAAAACGGAAACGAAAATGAAAAACGAAAACGAAATGAAAATCGTCTTTATTAGGGGTGAAGTTAGGACTTTAAAGTCCTGTCTTCGATTTAACCCCATTGTGATAACCGTCTTTATAATATTTCTAATTTCTAAAATGTGTTTAGATAAAAACACTTCTGTACGATATTTTCTTTAATTATAATCGTTGAAAACGAGAATTTATGAGCTCGTGATAGTTTTTGACAGAAACTAAAATCTATAGTTTTGTTAATACAGTAATGTAGGAATGACACTTCTGAAGACAATAGTGTGCTCATTTCAAATTATAGATAGTCAAGTAACAGCTCCACAAAACAATTGCCCAGTTTTAGTCTAAGATAAGGACACAGAGATAATCAACACTTCCAGTAATGTTTTTAATAATGTCATTAAGTAAAAGTAAAAATACATCGCCCAAATATCACACGCTTAACCCCAAGTGCTTGGATTACAACACTGCACCACAATGCTGATAATTTTAAAATAATTACTTTTATACAACATTTACTATTTTTTCAATAATTTTATAAAACTAATACAATGCGAGTATTATAAAAAACGCCTTTGTTTAAAAAAATCTTAAATCTAATTTTGTATTTCTCAAGCTCCATTTGAATTTAAACATTTCACAAAACTTGCCCTCACAAACAAGTAGCCTTACTTGTCAATTATACAATGATTAATAATGTTATTGCTATTTCTGTCACCAAACTAGGGGTCATTAGACATGTTTCATCCAGTAAAATTTCGTACTTAATTTCAATTCATGTTATAAAGATTTGAGGGTTGAACTCGCGATTTGAGGGTTGAAGGACACAGTCCAAAGTACCGTAAAGCATTGGGGACCATTGGAGATACAGACAAACCTTGTTCGCCTTAACGAGAATCCTAAAAAAACGTACAATACGATGCATGTTGCTATTTTTAAATTTTAAAGTAAAGAAATTTTGAAGTTTTTCTAAATTTTGGTTAGCGACAACAACAAAATACGCATAAATATAATTACTATGAATATCAAAGTAAAGCTTATTTACCTTATAAATTGAGAAAAATACACCAATGAGTTTATTTTAACAGGACCTTTAGGTTTACATTTAAAAATCTCGAGATTTGGGCCCACGATCCTTAGTTTTGGAGAGTAGTATCCGATGGACTCGCCATGTGCCATTTAAAGAGAAAGCATGTTGTTTTATGGTACTTGTTCCGTACTTAGTATTAAATATTGTACATATAGCTACTTATAACTTATAATTAAGTAATTTAAGAGTTTGTTCCTCTTATATGTTTTTATAGCTTTTAAGAATAAACTGTTACTCACATACTCATAACATATTCACCTGTTACTACATTGAAATTTAAATAATATTACTGGCCTCTATGCACATGCACTTGCCAAAAGTCAAATATCAGGTGACATTGTCTAACCCTTGTAACCGGTAGTGTGAACCCCGTCACCAAGCTTCACTCCTCTACCTAAAATTAAAAAACCAGTTGAACTTATTATGCTATGCGGAACGGTTCACTCGGATCTCACGTCGCGATTGCCATGACCCTCTCTTACAGTGTATAATTTTGGTTTCATTAGTCAGTGATCGCGTTTTTTTGTTTCTCAATCTCTCTTCTCTCAATCTACTCAGCATTTTATTCAAAGTAAACTCTAAACCATGTTGTGTTGTGCTCCGAATTGACCGCCAGACAACATCGACATCCCAGGCCTGGTGGATCCATCTCTACGGTCATCTCTCATCTTCTCAGTTCTTCGCTCCAAGATATGCTCTATCTCCTCTAAAGGTACAGTTGGTTCTTTTTCATTAATTTCGACTTATAAAACGCATCTCCCTGTGATCGTTCGTGGTAACGTCTTTTGTAGTGTTTCCTTTACTAACGTGGACGTTAGTTGGTCCTCCGAAAAGGCATTAAATTTAACATTCATTCAAAACGCTCTCAATATTGGTCCTCCGGGCCGGATATTTTATTAGCTCTATGGTTAAACAGTAACTTTAGCGAAACAAAGGACTACCACGTGCGTTAATGTTCTATCATTCATGTGCGTTATAATTGTTATTTATTGTTTATCTCATTTAACTTTGTTCAAAGTGAATATTTTGTGACTCTGAAGATATGAATAATCCTAAGGCACCCACAATGAGTGGTATTCCGAAAATTCACAAACTTAATGTACCTATTAGGCCCCTGGTAAATTTAAAATCTGCACCTACTTTTTGATACAATGTATCAAAGATATTGTCCAATATTTTTAATTCTGCTTTGAACTTTGAAAATAAATATACCGTTAAGAACAGTATTGACTTTGTCGATAAGGTCAATTATGTAAAATTGTGTAATAAGACTAGGTTAGCCTCATTTGATGTATTTAATCTGTATATTAATATTCCAGTTGATGAAGTGATTAACTTAGTTAAGGAAACACTTGTAGAACAACAATATGAAAAATGCTTGAAAATCAAATTGTAAAGCTGCTCAAAACTATCTTGAAACAAAATTATTTCCATTTTAATAACAAATTTTACTTACAGAACTATGGTTTACCTATGGGTAATCCACTGTCAGCCATGTTGTCAGAAGTACAGCATAAGTTCTGCATTTTAGATAAATTAAAAAAAGGAACATTCTATGATATTTTACATCCGTTATGTCGATGATATTCTGGTTTTATTTAACGAGAAATCGTGTAATGACTTAGATAATATGTTAAATATACTTAATTTTCACCACCAGAAGTTTATTTTTACCAGTTAACTTGAATCTATGAATGAAATTAACTTTTTGGATCTAAAAATAATTCGTGATCATAACAAACTTTCATATAGAATTTTCAGGAAACCTACTCAAACCAATTGTACAATAAATAACAGTTCTGTCCATCCCCCGTCTCACAAAACAGCTAACTTTAGAAGTATGTTATATAGGGTGTGTTGCAGATAGAAAACAGGAAATAAATGTAATAAAAGCAATAGCTATTGCAAATGGATACAAGGCATCAATCAATCAATTGCTGAAGAAATTATCTATGTACGGAATTAGAGGCTTAGTCAAAGAGTAATTCAGTTCCTACCTAAAAAATCGTAAGCAATATGTGGAAATAACTGCTACGGATAATTATAGTTATATACGTGCTCATCGTTCAGAGGAAAAAGTCATTGCCAGTGGAGTACCACAGGGATTCATCCTTGGCCCCGTCTGTTTTTGCTGTTTATTATTTGCCACGTAGTATTTATAACACCAGGCGAGTCATGTCTCTTTGCGGATGACACGTCATTATCTGTATTTGGCTCTAGTATGGAGGATCTGGAGGTACGTGGATCCATTGAAGCCAATATAATTTGCTCCAATGGTTTGACGAAAACTTACTTTCACTTAATGCATACAAAACTAAAATTTTTGATTTTCACATAAGTACAAAAAGAACACAAAATAACATTGGAAAAAATATTTTGCTGGGTGAAAACAGATAGGAGCTGCTCAATCAGTAAAATTTCTAGGTCTTATTTATTTATTTATTTCAAGGGGAAACCCAGTGTATCATATATACAATCCATTTACATTTGATGGCAGTAATTACAGATATGAACGAGAAATTATGACAATATACAACTAAGTAATACAATAACAATGATAATAGACTATAAAGAAGAAAACTGTACTAAGTTAACAATGGTTTTACAATCAATTACATATAATATTACATCTGATGGCCTTTAATACAAATAAAGAACGAAAATTCACATGACAGAAGACAAATTAATACTAGTTAACAATGAAATTAAATAAAATATATATAATCAATCATAACAGCACTGATAACTATTTCAATCTAACGATAATAACAAATATTAAAGATGTGAATATTATAACAAATTAAATTTCATATCACAGCATAAAGAGCCTTATTTTTAACTTTCATAGCACTATCTGAAAAGAAGTCCACATAAGGAGACACAATATTCCCAAGACGCTGAAGTCTTACAAATGTACTGTTGGCTTCATAGTTCGATTGCACATGTCGTCGACCAAATAAATCACTGGACCTAGTTCTCATGGGGCAGCGGAAAGAAACATCACGCAGGATCTCAGAACAGTCTATGGCACCAGTAACAAGTTTGAACAGGAACATAATCCCCTGGATACTCCGTTTCGTCTCCAGAGAGTGAAATCCTGCCATCCCATCGAGCGCCCTCAGAGGTACATCATTGTAGGCATAACCTAGCCTACAACCAAGTAGATGAAGGAATCTGTCTTGGACAGCCTGGACTTCCGCACCAAAGTGACTTGATGAGAGGTCCACATGATACAGTTATACTCAAGAAGAGGACGAACAAGGGAGCAATAAAGTGCGATAATCGTAAAGGGGTTGTTGAAGTCTCTGGAGAAACGAGTAAAAACTCTGAGTGATCTTGAAGCCCTGGCACAGATATCATTGATATGAGTGTGTGGGGTCAAATCCCTATAAAGAGTCACACCAAGATCACGGACTGAATTACACCTTAATAGTGGCACATCACCAAGCTTGTAGAAAAAATTTATTAGAAACATAATTCTGCTGAAAGTCATGCAGGAGCATTTATTAACCATTTGATTTGCACCAAAGCTCAACAGCCTCAAGGAAGTACCAAGCAATCGACATTATTATCATTTCTGCCATACAACTTAATATCATCAGCATCATCTGGATGTTGCACTTAATTTTCATTCTCATGTTGAACTCATATGCGGTCGGGTTAGCTCAGGATTTTTCCTCCTGCGCCGCTTATCTAGGTTTACCGGAGTGGAGGTAATGCTTTCTGCCTACTACGGTGTATTTACTATCATTTAAACTATGCCGTATCGATTTGGGGAGCCGAAAACTCCCCAGAAGGAACAAGGAAAATGATCTTGTTCTTTTCCGTCTCCAGAAACGCGCTGTTAGGGCAATATTTGGTCTCCAAAGACGACAATCCTGCAGGGAAATATTTCGTGTCAATAACCTATTGACATTTCCCTAGATGTACATATTATTTTGCTTAATATTTGTCAAGGAGAACCTTTTATCATTTTCTAGCCCAATTTCATCTGCCAATAATCACTCTCTCCGAAACAGTACACATTTGAAAGTTCCTCACCACCGGTCTTTTTTCAAAATTCACCTTTCTTATAACGACGTTAGATTTTACAATAAGTTACCTCTTGAACTCAAGTTGGAGTCAAACCTTTCAAAATTCAGAAATTAGTTCAGAGATATAAATAACTCGTAGATAGATCTTACTACAGCGTTCATAAATTTCTTGCGTTCAATGTAAACAACTCAGCACATGCTGTGTACGTTAGATTTATATTTTTTAGTTGTAAATAGTATGAAATAGTATACATTTCATTTATACTACTAAAATATTTTATTTTTGGTTTGTAAATCTTATAAATACTAAGAACTATAAATATTGACTTAGTTAATGCAATGTTGTATGTCACTTTAACTAAATAAATGACTTATTGAAGTGGAATAAAAAAGAAAATAGAAAATAAAATTCGATACGGTAAACGAACAACACTTAAAAAAGAAAGATGCGATAAAGAACAAAAGAAGTATGTATCCCTCCATTACAATGGACCGTTTACAAAAAGAGTTGGTACTAGATTTGAGAAATACAATTTATCAGTAGCTTTTAAAACTTGTAATACTATGTCCAACATTTTACACCCGAATATTGAAAGTGAAGATAAATTCAGTAATTCAGTAATATATAGGATTAACTGTAATGATTGTTATATGTTTTACATAGGTCATACTGAAAATGTTAGCAAAAGATATAAAAACCGTGTCTCTACTTTTGAAAATGAGGAACCTGAAAGATCTAATGTAGCTAAACACCTTCTAAATTGTACCCACAATTTGAATAAAATAGATGAAAATGTTGATATTCTAAAAGTTTGTAAGAAGGGTCGTATTATGATGCTTGGGAAGAATGATTATACAAGAAGAAAAATGTAAGAATCATAATAAATTAATGAATGAACAGGTTAATTTTGAATCAGGAATAGTTTTTAGTAATGTATTTTCAGCGACTAAAAGAACAGAAGTAACAGCTAATTGGGATTAACCATTAATAATATCACAGCAGCCGCCATTTTGACGAATCCAGCCAATCGGGTTACGTGATCATAGGCCTATAAATTGAGTTGTTGAACACCATTTTCCATTCTTTTGTGAATCCCTCTGGTCTGAGGAAGGTGAGCGAGGTTCACCGAAATCGATCACCATAATATTTGTGCATTTTGTACTTGTATTGAAATATATTTGTGCATTTTGAGCTTATATAGTAATAAATTTGTGTTGTGTGGCTTTTACTTTTACTTTTACTGCAAATAAACAAATAATTTAAATTTAAGTTATTTTACTATTACATCATTTAATGTATTGACGGAATATTTGCAGATTACATTTATAATATAAA
Source organism: Stictocephala bisonia (assembly GCA_035578905.1). Classification (NCBI taxonomy): domain Eukaryota; kingdom Metazoa; phylum Arthropoda; class Insecta; order Hemiptera; family Membracidae; genus Stictocephala; species Stictocephala bisonia. Next base: position 69,589 of record JAQJVL010000951.1, on the reverse strand, counting down.
TGGAGTCATTAATTACAAATGAAAACAATTTTCTGGAAAAATTAACTAGGCTTACCGAATGAGAAATATTTAATAATTGATGTACAACAGTCGATTTAATCACCTAATGAATAATTTAAATGTACTTAATAAAGCTTGTTCCAGATAGGCCACAGAACTTGAAAATGCATACCTAAATTAGCAGGAATTATCACCAGCATTGCCAATAATATTGTTGCGTTATTCATGTGTGCCTATTTACAAATAAAGGGTGTTTTTTATTTTATTTAACTATAAATATTACTTAATTAAATTTTGTTTTGTATATTTTTGGCAAACTTATTTTCGGTATATTTTTAGTCATTTCTTTTTTATCTTTTTTTTATTTCTTTTGCCTCGAGGCCATACATATAATTATAAATATATTTTTAGTTTTTTATAAATATTTTGGTAACTTTCACAAACAGTCAACAGCCCGTTTAGTCCGTAAATGTTAAATTTTTGTTCTGTCACTTAATATTTGTTTTAATACTTTTGAATTTCATGTTTTTTTTTTCATATAGTAAACAATGTTTTTGCCCTTCAACTTGTGTTTTTTTCCGTGTCGTCCTCCTGAGTCCGGTGCCTTCGCACCCACCCTCACTGGGTTCAGCAATGTTTTGATAGTACGAGGGTGGTTTGCATATTACAAAATTTTAAAGTAAAAGCTTATTTCAGAGTAATTATGATTAATGTTTTTTTACTTTAGGCCACAAATATTTTTAAAAATAGTGATGACCTAAATATATACAGCACATGTTTAACATATATGGTGTGACGCATATTTAAAAGAGGTAAAATTTCGTTTAATTCGGTTCATAGAAATTGAATTGATATTAGATGTATACCAGAGGCAGGGCCGTAACTACCATTGGGGAGCCCATAGCCCCCGTTTGGTTGGCCGTACATAGATTTTAACGATGAAAATAAAAATATGTGTTTTAAAAGCCGATCCCAACGAAATATTTTCGAATGATACAATTAAAAAAAATCTTACAGGGGCACCCTAGACCTCAACATAAACTTGTAAATGTATTAAGTGAAGTGGTATAGAGTGTATGTAAGCTGTTCTTACTTCGTGTCTCAAGAGATTTAAAACTAATAAAATTGAAACGGTAAAATAAAATTAATATTTATAATATAAATCTTTTGATAATAACATCATATTTGTAAAAAGACAAATTACCTTTAACATTGTTCGGCTACACTGTAGGTTTGTAATCGCCTTATACTGCCGATAAGCAATATAACGCGATTACAGACCTACAGTGTAGCCGAACAATATAATTAACATTATAGTGTATTTTTCTATGAAAAAATTAAAGATTTTATATTGATGGTTCTTGCAAAATGATTTTGCTTAAAAAAGGTGATTTAAAATTTTATTTTATTAGTCAACTAAAATAGCAATATGTAGGTACAAGAAACTTCAGTCATGGAATGCATTAAAATGCATTTTCAAAGGGTTAAATATAAAAAATATTCCAGTTGAGGACCCCCCTTCCGCTGGGGGGTAAACGCTCCAAACACCCCGGTAGGGGGCCTCCAGATCACGTTTGCCCCGGGGCCCCCAACATCGTAGTTACGGCCCTGAGAGGTTCAAACACGAGTACATTTTATTTTGAAACTGATAGTAGACAACACTTACATTAAACTCCGAAAATGTGAACATCTATTGTAATTACATACTAACGTCTTTGAACGCTATGTACTCTTCAATACAATATATAAATAATATATTGTATGATAGATAGTGCGGAGGGTTCTAAAACATATTTATCTTCATTTACAATTGAAATGAAAGTAATATAATAAAACAAACGTTTCCTATCATTTAGTAATTTACTGAATTCCGTAAATATAAATGGTTTTTTCGATGTTCGAAATCATGATATAGCAGTTTAGAATGTGCAGCATACGTCATTAGAGTACAGAATAACTCGAGTAACTTGAAGTTTATTGCGCAACACTTGAGAAAACTACTCTTGCTTGCTTCAGAACACTCTCTGGTTATTCTGAACAGGACAGGTAACAAGTTAATATATTAATATATTTTATTATATTTTACTAATTCACAAATATAAGATGTAGACAATAAATAAGGATCCTTGTAGAATTGTATAACATACAAAGACATAATATGCTATACAATAACTATATTATGCATCTATTATGATGTCATAGGAAGAGAAACTGATATAATAATGTTTCTTTTTGTTAATTTGTTTAAATACCTATCACATATAATTGGAAAAACTGTGTCCATTTATTTAGCAGTCAGATTGATGATTTATGATGTCAATGTTAACTGTAAACCAGATAATATTGTACTGCCCTTTTATACCTTAAATGTTGCAACAAAGAATATTTATAAACAAATAAAACACGTTTCAATATATTGACAGACTTAGTGACTTGGTCAATCAAACGACCAAACTGAAAGAATATTTTAACTTATATAAGGTTTTAACTAAATATTGGTCAACCAAACGACAAAACTAAAAGAATATTTTAACTTATATAAGGTTTTAACTAAATAATATAAACCATAAATCTCTAATATATTTTAAATATAAATCGAAACCCCAGAGAAGTCTATTACAAATAATTACTGACCCGTATGTCTAATATCGTTATCTTGAAGGACAAAACAATTACACTCATAGGATTGTTACTCTATGATAACTTTTAATTTTACAGCAGTAACGCTGTGTTAGTTATAATACCCAGGTATTGGTAATTTGCTTTATGTAGAACTATTGTGGAAGAACTATTATGAACTAAACACTAAGATTTTTTTGCGTCCATTTTATGGTAAAAAAACTGATCAAAATAAAAATTGTGGAAGAATAGTTCCACAATTGTCAATATGTGACCGATATCTTGGTTACGTTATCTTCACATTATTGGCACTGTGGGACTGTTCAGCGATAACTTGGTTACGTTACCTTCACATTATTGGCACTGTGGGACTGTTCAGTGATAACTTGGTTAATGTTGTCCTCACGTAAGAGCCACTCCTGAACATTGATTGATAACTTGGTTAACAATATCTTCATATTATTGGAATTCCAGGACATTTGAGTGACAACTTGGTTAACAATGCCTTCAAATTATTGAAATTCCAGGACATTTGAGCAACAACTTGGTTAACAATGCCTTCAAATTATTGGAATTCCGTAACATTTGAGTGACAACTTGGCTAACGATGACTTAAAATTATTGGAGTTACGGAACATTTGAGTGATAAGTGATGTAACATTGTCCTCACATTATTGGAATTTAGAGACATTTTGGTGATAACGTATGTAATGCTGTCGTCACATTACAGCCAATCCGGGACGTTTGAGTGATAACTTACTTCAGAAACGTCCTCACGTTATTGGCACTTAGTTACATTTGAGTGATAACTTATGTAACGTTATCCTCACATTATTTGAATTTAGTGACATATTGGTGATAACCCATGTAACGCTGTCCTCACATTAGCGCCATTCTGGAACGTTTGAGTGATATCGCTGTCTTCATATAACTGGCATTTAGTGACATTTAAGCGATAACTTGTGTAACACTGTCCTCACATGAGAGTCATTCCAGAACATTTGAGTGATAACTTACTTAAGAAACATCTTCACGTTATTGGCATTTAGTGACATTTTAGTGATAACTTACGTAACGCTGTCCTCACATTAGAGCCAATCCGGGACACTTGAGGGATAACTTACTTAAGAAAGGTCTTAACGTTGATGGCATTTAGTGACATTTGAGTGATAACTTGTGTAACGCTGTCTTCACATTATTGACATTTGAGGAACAGATTTGGTTAATACTGTCCACACATTAGAAGCATAATTGGACAAAGTAGGCATAACTTTCTTAATTCGACCTCTACTTTGAATGCATTCCTGGATATATGAATGATAGATATAGGTAAAATAATTATTCTAAAAATAATATGTTGACTAATAAACTTTGTAAACCAATTACAAATTGATAGGCCATTTACAATATATTAGACGATTTAAATGTATTTCTACAAATAGTCTGGCATTATAAGTGATGATTTGAAGAAATAAAAAAGCTCAGCCCAAACCCCTAGGTACTGTAAGTATCCGATCAGCTAAGGAATGTTCTTGACAACGTTTTGCAGCTAAATTATGTGGGAATTTTTTTAACCTAGTAGATGTGAGTAGAGTAGAAATATTTACTTAACGTCATACCTAGTATGAGTTCCTTCCCAAGTATGAGCCGAGTGCCGTCTCGGATTTCTTCGGCTAGGTTCGGTTTCGGGTACCTCCACCAAATCATGTGACCAAAATAAAGAGCTGTGTTTGGCTAAAATATCAAATATGGCTGCCATATGGACGTAAAAAATAGTTATATTTAATTTAGAATTTTAACTAGACAAATTAATTGTCGAAGCAGAAATCGAACCTTTATTTACTATATCATAACGACATAACTACTAAATAACAAAATAAGAATATATATAAATAGATAGAAGTCTATTGTAAAGAATGAATGAGTGTAAATGGAGAGAGTGCAGACGTTGCCAATGCTACTCTTATGCACACTTGGCGTCAAGACAACCGAGCTCACACTTGGCCAGGCGTTGAACCGTGTGATGGACTGCTGACCCCGCAACGTGACCACGGTCGCCTACCGTGGGTCGAGAATCCTCGGAGATCCTCGATAGACCTCGTATTACTTCGGATCTAGCCGTTACAGGGACTCTATGATGCCAGTTCAGTTCCACTGCGACCGTCGGCCTGCCTGGTTGCATACCTGCCACCTTCCAGATATTCAAGTCTACCGCCCATGGTGTAGTGCTGCGGGTGTTACTCCCTGTAGTGGTGAGCAGTTAAGTTAAGTGATTCTCCGCACCCTCAGCTCACTTCGACTGGGCTGTGGATAGCCGGATGAAGACCAGCTAGCTACATGGTCTCTTCCCCGCTAAGCCTTGATGCAATAGGAGTCGGCTTAGGGATACATTTTATAGTTTACAAATATACTTTATAATTTTATTAAATTTAGAACATTGTTCATTAATAAGGAGAAACATAAGTATGAGAAGTTTGCTGGTCCTACGACAGTTACATCAATAATATTCATTCTTTAATTCGATCTTATATTACAGTTATAGTCATATATTTTATGATTTTAATAACTTTTACAGTTAATTTGGAAAAACATAAGTAGTAGAAGTTTGCCAGTCCTACGAAAATTACATAAATAATATTCAGTTTTTAATTCCCTTTTATATTACAGTTGTACTTTATAATTTAAGTAAATTTTAACAATTAATAAGAAAATAGTATATAAGTAGTACATATTTGAGAGTATCATTTACTTATCTGCAAGTTTGAGTGATATTCTATATTTACGAATAAAACAATACAAGTAATTTGGTCATACAAACTACAACACACATTAGGTTCTTTGTTACAGTTTAATCATCTTTAGAACAACACGCCAAAGCTTTTAGAACCTTGCTCTAAACCAGTGGTTCTCAACCTGGGGGGCGCGCCCCTCTGGGGGGGCGTGAAAGAATTTCAGGGGAGGCGTGAGGGTACAAAGAAAAAAAATTAAAAAAAATATATTTTGTTAAAAAACAAAAACTTTCAAAACCATCAAATAAACTTTCGTATTTAAATATATCTGGATTTTTATTTTGCATCCCAGCTTTTGCTAACGTAGAGTTAGCATCGTCAGTTTCATAATTTCACTGTTCTAACTTGAACCAACCAATTATTGACTGGAGGGGAGGCGTGAGCTATCTTCAGTGTTTAAAGGGGGGGCGCCAGTGCTATAAGGTTGAGAACCGCTGCTCTAAACCACGCCCACCAGCTCTACCATCATAGACAATGTTCACTCCTCCATTGTTTCCGCATACAACACCGCCTCATTAGCTATTGGACACATACTACGCAGATCCCCGCAGGATGTAGAGGATGAAATCAAATAGGTAGAAATGGCATTTAAAGGTCGAAAGAAAACAGTAAATACTGCTATTCTCTCCTCCAAAGACATTGAGGAATGTTTGAAAAAGTTTGAGACGAAATTAATAACAGAAATGGACGAGTTTTATGCGAATGGCTCCTACTGAGCCCTACAAAAAATTAATTACCTAGAAATGAGAGTCAACCATCACACTCCACTAAGAGGATCTTCTTTTATCGACCTGCCTGCAAAGATTAAATCCAAACAGGATATCATCAATATAAAAAAATAATGATCACAAATTGTTTTTGTGGTCTATTATCGCAGCAATACATCCTATAGATGCAAAGAAGAATCAAGAAAGAGTTTATCACTACCAACCTTTCGAACAAGAGTTTGATAACTATCTTCAAGGAATAACATTTCCCACAAGCCTCGATCGTGTAACACTATTCGAGAAAAGAGCAGGCATTAGTATCAATGTTTATGCCTATGACAAGAAGCTCATAATCTATCCACTACTTACCAAGAACAATGAAAAAGAACAACATGTCGATTCGCTTTACAATAAAGATAAAAAAACACCCATTGCTGTTAAATAAAAGATTTAAACAGGCTAGTAGGCTTGCAGCATATTCAATATCAACACAAAATATGGCTTTGCAAGCGTTGCTTAACTCACAATGGAACTAAAGATCTTCTAAAACTTACTGCAAGAAGCATGATGCAATCAGAATTGAGTTGCCCAAGGAAGGAGAGACAATCAAGTTTGAAGATTATAATAAATACATGACAGTTCCGTTTACATACTATTGATGACATCGCAGAAGAATTTGTACATCAGCGTTTTGGATACTTTCAAAATGCTCATACCTACGTAGATTTCCTTATTGAAAATAAGTTTTGTGTTGCTCATGTGGATGGCGGCGAGCTTTTTTGTGAAAATTGTTCTTGATTCAAAATTTGGTTTTGCCATCCATTTTTCCACTTTCTGATCTTGCGTTTCTAGTTTTATGTTCAGCCAATTTCAAATGTTCTCCGTAGTCTTGCCAAATACACTGTTATTCATCAATTTGAAGAACTCTGTCTCAAAGTCATTTGTTTTTTCGCATGTCAGTGTTCAAATCAATATAACTCTTAAGCCAATCTCTCTGAGAAAAGCTTATAGCTCTGTGAATCTTGGTGACCTCAATTCCAAGTGAAATGTATTGTTTGAGGATTCGATAGTGAAGAACGTACTTTTCTTTGCTGTAAAGGGTAGTGGGTAACTTTATGTTTTTTGAAGCTGGTGGTGCTCGCAGTTCTGAAGCAAGAGGTAAATCTGCATAAAAATCATGGAGGTGCTGTGGGTATTCCAGATCTACTTCCAGTATGTAGTCTGTTGCAGTATCATCAGATATAGTTGTTATATCCAGAGAATCAGCATCATGTACCCATTTAAAGTCTTTGAAGGGAATAGGATGAATCATGACCCATCCATATAAATTGTTCACGTCTGAGTATATGAGATACGTGGAATGCTTTTTTAGAGCCATTGTCAATGTAGGGGTTATTAGCTTTCACATGACGGTTGGATCACTGAGCGACACCTCCACGTATTCCATTCCCAATCATAAGGGTCATATTGTAGTCTGTTAAAAGTTCAGGTTGTATCCCACTAGCATTTAACATAGCACTCCATAACCACTGAAATCTTCGTCGGTTATTTCAGCTTTGTTCAGTTTGTTGTAAAATTGTTCTTTCATTTGCAGGGAGTTGAGCATATATTTCTCTACACTATCCTTAAAGTTATAGGGGTATACTCCTTTCCCCGACAGTAGCTGCAACTGTTCACCCGAGTAGAACTTTGATGTATGTATGAATGGTGAGGCAGACAAATTCTTTACGTGGCTCTCAAACCTGCCAGACATAAATAGGAGGGAATCTAAAAATCTCAATTGCACTCCTTCACAGACTCGTATAAATCTCGTCCATTTCTTTTAGAAATGTCTTCTTTAACTTTTTCAAACATTCCTCAATGTCACTGTGGAGCAGACATTGTATTTATTTTGCTTTTTTAAAGAAAATTTCCTGTAAGATATCTTCAGTGCTGGTTGGTTTTTGTATTCAATTACTAGTACGAGATTGATTTTGAGGTTTGATACTCGAGGTTCTGTCGTATTTTGCTCACATTTGCTTCTCGTGTCAAAAAAATTTCCAGAAAGTTGCATACTGGTTTTCCACGAAGTCTGTCTTCATTCGACCAAATGCCTTTTCTATATCTTTGATTTCATCCTCTACATCCTGCAGAGATCTGCGTAGTATGTTTCCAATAGCTGATGAGGCGGTGTTATATGCGGAGAGAATGGAGGAGTGGACAATGTCTATGATTATCTATGGAAATAGGTACCTGTCCAGTACTACGTAAACTATGTCGGGAACTACAGAAGTACTAGAGTAATATTATATGTTTGTAACTTACACGTATTACAATGTATGCCGCTATGTGAGTAGAAAATGTCTAATGAGACAGTTCAAGGTGTTGGAGGGGTAGTAGATGTGTCACAGAAGATTTTATCACAATGGAATCAAGTAACAAACTAATGCTAACTCCAGCGATGTGAGTTTTATATATAGTGGCTCAGTGGGCGTGGTTTTGTGGGAGAGTTTTAGATCCTTTTACGTGTTTTTCTGAAGATGACCAAACTGTAGCAAAGAACCAAATGTGTTGTAGTTTGTATAACTAAATTACTGTACTTGTATTGTTTTATTCGTAATATAGAATATCACTCAAACTAGCAGATAAGTAAATGATACTCTTAAATATCAACTACTTATATTTTATTTTCTTATTAATTGTTAAAATTTAGTAAAATTATAAAGTATAACTGTAATTTAAAAGGAATTTAAAAAAATGAATATTATTGATGTAATCGTCCTAGGTCCAGCAAACGTCTACTCCTTATGTTTTTCCATATTAACTGTTGAAAGTTAGTATAATTATAAAATATATAACTGTAATATAAAATGGAATTAAAGAACGAATATTATTGATGTAACTGTCGTAGGACCAGCAAACTTCTCCTACTTACAGTTTTCCTTATTAATTAACAATGTTCTAAATTTAATAAAATTATAAAGTATAAACGTAAACTAGGAAATGTATCCCTAAGCCGACTCCTATTGCATCAAGGCTTAGCGGGGAAGAGACCATGTAGCTAGCTGGTCTTCATCCGGCTATCCTCAGCCCAATCGAAGTGAGTTGAGGGTGCGAAAAATCACCAAACTTAACTGCTCCCCACCACAGGGAGTAACACCCGCAGCACTACACCACGGGTGGTAGACTTGAATGTATTAAAGATGGCAGGTACGCAACCAGGCAGGCCGACAGTCGCAGTAGAACTGAACTAGGGATATGTGATATTAACGTACCGGTGACTTTGTTACTGGTATTTGCTTGTCGCCGATAGTCATTGGTACAGAAAATGAGAAATACCAGTGACAGGAGTTCAATACAGCTTGCACTGCTAAAAGTGGAAAAAGGGATTGAACTACCCTAGTGTGAATCACGCATGCGCACCATACGCAAGGCACTTGTCACCGATTCACTTGTCACAGAATTGAAATTGGATCTAGACATAGTTGGGTACTCCCATCCATCTACTTTCAAAACGATACATGATCGGTCACTTAAATCTTGGTGTTCGGTGACGCACTAACGGCGACAGCTCAATTACTTTCGACCTTGACACGGTCGGAGTAGGGTGAAGGCATCAACCTCTACCCTACTCCAGTGCTCAGAAATAAAGATTACAGTCACTGTATTTTATTGTCTATTTTTTATTCCCAACCTAGAACAAGCAAAATTATTGCCCTCAAAAACTAAAACAATGTGGGTTTTAAAATAATTATTTAATTTAACTAGTTTACGACTGGATATATAAGAACCCATTTACATATAATTAAGTTGTTTTAGTTATTGATATATATATTTTTTTAATTGATATAACTTAGAATAATATAAAGTAGGCTTACTTGCAAAAAACGTAGTTAAAAACAATCTAAATATTGTATTGTTTCTATTAAATAAACCTACATTTGTCACAAAATAAACTTAAGTAATTTAAGCAATGTTGGGAAACATTATCATAGTCTAAACACTCTGAACTGTGTTCAATACAATACCACAACACTTAAGACGGACGGTGATGGGCTGGTGACTGGCATTACCCCAGCCGTCACCGGTGACAGCTATCACCGGTAAAAGTCACTGATATGTGGTTGTCACTGACACCATTGTCACTGGTATTCAAATGTCACTGGTTCGACCATCCCTAAACTGAACTGGCAGCATCGAGTCCCTGTAACGGCTAGATCCGAAGTAATACGAGGTCTATCGAGGATCTCTGAGGATTCTCGACCCACGGTAGGCGACCGTGGTCACGTTGCGGGGTCAGCAGTCCATCACACGGTTCAACGCCTGGCCAAGTGTGAGCTCGGTTGTCTTGACGCCAAGTGTGCATCAGAGTAGCATCATTGGCAACGTCTGCACTCTCTCCATTTACACTCATTCATTCTTTACAATAGACTTCTATCTTTATTTATATATATTCTTATTTTGTTATTTAGTAGTTATGTCGTTATGATATAGTAAATAAAGATTCGATTTCTGCTACGACAATTAATTTGTCTAGTTAAAATTTTAAATTAAATATAACTATTTGTTACGTCTATATGGCAGCCATATTTGATATTTTAGCCAAATACAGCTCTTTATTTTGGTCACATGACTTGGTGGAGGTCCCCGAAACTGAACCTAGCCAAAGAAATACGAGCCGTCACTCGGTTCATACTTGGGAAGGAAGTCATACTTGGTATGACGTAAAGTCAATGTTTCTACTCTACTCGCATCTACTACATTTTTAAAAATCCCACATAATTTAGCTGCAAAACGTTGTCCAGAACATTCCTTAGCTGATCAGATAGTTAGCAGTGGATACCAGCGTCTACGTGGAGCATAGCTTTACACTTTAAATATTAAATTTATTTATTCCAAACAATGAAAACATAGCTACTTCCGGCGTGTAAGATCTGTAGCTAGGGGTTCGGGCTCAGATGTTCAATGTACAAGGTTAAATCCACAGCTGAGCTCATCGTATTCCAAACAATGAGAACTTAGCCACTTCCGGCGTTCTCATACTTGGGAAGGAACTCATGCTTGTGATGACGTTAAGTCGGTGTTTCTACTCCACTGATGCGCAATATATTTACTGGCCAACAAACAAAATAGGGTTTATTAATTATAATTACGTATAATAACATTACGTATAATTTTACATGTTTTACTATGATACGTGTACAACAGTTTTCTATCAACCTTCAGTATATTAGATAGACTGCATGGTCTGGATACTGGTGGCGCAGTGCTGTAACTCAGCTACTTGTGGACAAAGTGTTTGGGAGATTTTAGGCGACAGGTTGGATGCTCGGTCCTCTTAATACCGACATGGCGTCCGCTCGATGGTTACTATCGGTGTGGACACTACTAGAGAAGTCTAGGGTGTCCATGTTGGGTCGTAATCATTGTACGGATGTTGTGTGGGGGAGATAATTGAGTATCAGGTTTGTCAATTAGCTGAAAATCAGACCAGCACTACGTGGTTCGGATTCCACGTAAAGCTGTAAGTCCCTTAGTTGCCCTGGCTGTTGGGCTATTGATAAATTGCCCTTTCTGAAGAACAGTTGAACTCAGTTAGTAACCAGACTACACTCATCCACACTCATCCTACACTCATATAATCATTTATATTTGCCTTAAAATACCAACAACGTTGTGTCGGCGTCTCATATGTAAGAATAAGAATAAGATAAAATATTAAATTAAAGGTAAATGCAGCATCAACAATTTCTTATAGATAATCTTTAATTGTTCTTTGATTAAAAATAAAAATAATTTTAAATGGGTCTTTAAACAAAGTACGATTTTTTTCAAATGTTACTTCTCTGAAATACAGTTTAAATATATCTGAAAGAATTTTGATTAGAATTATAAATACTAAAATATATATTCGAAAAAATAAGCTCTTATGGGTAATTTATTTTTTCAATGATAACATTTCTCTCTACACTAATAATTTTTTCAGTGTAAAATAAGTTGACAGAAAATGTAGTTTTGAAATGATATGATGATGGAATGTCTCATTTTCACCACTAATTCTGGGTCGAAATTATTTGAAAAATGAGGGACTAAAGAACATTTTCATATTACACCTTCTACCTTAATCTCACATCCCTGCTATCTCACTCAAGACACTCACATTGGGAACTGAGGTAGTTAGGGAATGGTTTATTAAAACCTAACTAAGTGGACTAAAACGCACGTAATATCTAAAAGTAAATTGCATCAAATGACGTTTTCTTGAGTTCTCTCAACAAATTTATTGATTTTTTTTACTTCGTGACGATATTCACTCTAAGTGTTAACTGCTTGAACCATACCTTATTGGTAATATAAACTAACAACGGTTTCATTTAGATAACATTATTAATTGTTGGAATAACGTTAATACTACTCACTTTGATTTGAAAACATTTTATAAATAATTTCAATCTGTACTGTTTTTAAATTTATATTTGACCCTTACACCGTGCCAATATGGCGGTCAGTTAAACTCTGTGTCGCGGCAATGAGTCCCAAAAAATATTGATTTTTAGAGTAAAGATCGACATTTACCCCCTTAACTCCCATATTAGACTACGCACATACATTTTATTTCAATTTTACCGCTAGCCAAAACGTTGTTAAATTACTAATTTATTCTATAATTAGTAAAAAATAGGTACTAGTTTTATTATGGGGTACAAATCTTCGAAAACATTATGTAAAAGTCACTTGAATATTAGGTGCAACCATGATAGCTGTTCCAGATTTCGTTTTGAAAACACATACTTAAGGCTAGTTATATATTTCATCTCTTTACTGTTTGAAAAGCTGATTAAAATCTTTAAGATGCTGAAAAAATATTGAATGGATATAATTGATATTGAATGAAGCGTTGATAAGGCACTGTATATTTTTATTTTATACTAACCATAACCTGGGATTAAATTACCTATTTTATCTACTAAAAATCAATATATTATTTAGTTATTACTTATTTAGTTAATTAGTAAGTTTTTTATACATAGTACTAAGTTATTTACTAACAATAACTATACTACCACGTTATTGGGTGCTTAGCAATTTTGATTTGATAGGAAACGGATTAGGACAAAGTGATTATCAAAATAATATTATTATTGTATTATAGGACCACTTAGTGTTGGTGATAGTAAACTAAATATTCCACATCAATGCCAAAAGTGATAAAGTCATTTTATTGTCATTGATAATTAATTGTTGTAAATATCGTTTTAAAATAACAAGAATGGCACCATCTAAGTGTCATTGTGTGTTGGTTTTTTTTTAGGGGGCTATAATTTGTGAATATACTAACGCTACGTTGAATTGCTGCGTTAGAGCGGACAATTAATTAGGAAGCTATAGTGTTGGCTTGCCACGCAACCCCCCCCCCTCCCCCCACTATTGGCTACTATATTATTACTGTCAACATTTATCTCTGCGTGTGATAATTGGTAAGGTGGATCATAACTGGTGATGAATATATTCATTCTACACGTATTTAGAGTGTAATATACTATATAAGTTTCTCAACTTTTGATAAATAAAGCTATTTTCAAAAGGTTTTAATTTGTTCAAGAAAATTTTACATCTATTTGCTAAGAACACTTCATAGTCTACAATATTTTTCATTATCAACCATTATATTGTTGAATATATGCACAACAGTATCAACTAAAAATGTATAATTTAATTTAGTATTTTCTTTTCTTTTTCTAAGTTTGATGTAAAATATCATCAAATCTATATTATATAAAATATGATATTTTAAGAAAAGCGCTTCTAAAAATATCATATTTATAGGTATAATATTGTTGATATTTAATTTATTTTCGTTTAATAATTTATTGTTTTACTACTTTTCATGTTATATAATTTATTCATTTGTTTAATTTATATTTATTTATAAAGTGTAACAATTCATATCAATTTATTTACAAAGGTAAATTAATGGAATATTTAGTAATAATGGTAAGGTGTAAGAGAGGACTCCATAGTCCTAACTTCACCATTTGTATACGAAGAAAATACAAAGACATTTTTCATTTAATTTATATGAAAATTATTCTTAATTTGTATTCTTCATAAATGAGGTCCCGTAGAATTCTGAGTGCTTGTTGAAGTGTTTTCTTTAAGGGTTAAAAGATCTATTTTAAACGTGGTAACGGTGTCGCCAAACAATATTTTCCTCTAGCAGCAATGAACATGTAAGGCTCAGTGAAGTGTTCACCCCACTCGTGGCCCCATTCCCCCGTAACCCACTCTAGGGTGCTCCAAAACAGCCGATTAAGGTATTTAGTCCCAGCCAGCCCTCAGTACTTGCACCGTACAACACTAATGAGTCCATCACTTCATTATCTTAAATGTAGATAGGCTTAAATTATTTTCTCTCGCTCTTAAGATAGTAGCATCGCAAACTTTATAAATATTTACTTATAAAATTAACTTTTTATTAGTTCATAAAAAAGTCCTCAGACTTTTTTACATTAAAAGTGGTAATTTGGGTACAACGGACCTAAATTACGGTACCAGAAGCATAGTCCGGAGAATGTTTAGAACTCCTAAGATTAACAAGTCCGTATTGAAGCATTCATTTCTGTATAATGGTCCAAAATGTTTCAACAAGTTGCCTTATGAAATTAAAATTTCCGTTAACGTTAGAAAGTTTTGAAGTAATTTAAAAGCTTTTCTATTACTAAATGAAAATTGTAACTTATTTTACGGTTAAAAAAAGAAGTTGTGTTCTCTGTTTCTTTGTGTTTTATAGTTGTATTGTAATGGTATTATGTATTTTGGTTTTATTTTTGGTAAAGTATTGTAATAATTGAAATAAGAAATTGTAAATATTTTTATACTAGGCTGAAGTGATTTGTTTGTGTTTATTAGTATTGTAGTGAAGTGCAGCAGTTGTGAATTGCAGTGAAGGTACGGTCTTGCATAGCTGGTCCTGTTATGTGCCTTATCAGTGTTTGGTGTAGACGCCACGGAGAGCAGCCCGGCTGATAACAACATGTTACAATAATCTGGACTCTGACAAGAAACCTGTTGTATTTTGTTGCCTATACTGACCACACTACTCGTAAAAGTGGTCAGTCAAATCCGGGTTGTTTTCTTATTATAACTATGTACTGGTTATGATGGAATAAATTCATTTATTCACTTACTAATTCAGTTATATAGTAGTGAGCGATATGAAACTATTACTAGCATTGTGAAAATCCAACTCTCAATTCAATTCAATTTAAATCTTTATTGTAGTTAACAATTGACAATAATTGCATTACAATCGTCAAGAATACTTTATATAAACTATTCACATGTAATAATAATAAATAAATTCACAACAATAATAAATAACGTTTAACATTAAGATATTACATATTTTGTTAAGCATGTAAAACTTGTGGTTTGGATATTAGCAGAGGAATTAAATATTGGTTTTGTTAATTTACCAGCGACACATCATGAACTCATCAACCGAGTACAATGACCTCAACACCAGGAGGTGTCTTAGTCGAGTTTAAAATTTTTTAGGGTCATTTATCTGTTTGATGCCTTTAGGAAGCCTATTAATAAACTTGATGACAGCTTGTGATGACAGGTGCTCACAGGCCATTATTTTGTGTTGCTCTGTTCGATAGTTAGTTGTCCTGCCCCTAGTTTCATACTGGTGTACCTCTCTACCCTGGACCACACGACAATGCGGGTATATAAGTCCATAATAGGCAGTTTTCAAAACTCCCATGGAACAAAATTATGCAAGCTTACGCAAAACATATACTCCGGAAGCTACCTTAGAGCAGATATGATCGATGTGGTGGTCCCAGGTCAGACCTCGATCAAGATACATCCCAGTGCCCTTGGCAGAGGAGCATCATCAGCTATTACAACAGTTCGATACTCATGGTCCTGTTGCCGGAGGCAAAATCTGATCAGATTTGACTTCACAAAATTAGTTTTAAGTTAATTTTGGAAAAATACTCATGAGTTTACCTCCATAAATGCTTGGACTTCACTGATGGTTTTTTATCTAAAATAGAGAGTCGTTTCGTCAGCATATTGAATCACCATTCCATTCTGGATCGATGAGTCCAACCTGTTAACATAGACGAGGAAAACGAATGGACCAAGAATTGATCCTACAGGTTATTTTAATTTTTCCTGACAGAGTATTCGCAACCTGCACAAATTGGTTACTGTTACAAAGGTAGGACGAGACCTTTTGTGAGGTAGACACCACAACTGGTGCAGCAGTGTTGCATGATAAACGCGGTCAAATGCTTTAGGGAGGTGTAGAAATATGGTAAGCACTTCTTCTCGCGTCTCTAAGTCATTGACAACGCAGTCGATGAGACTTGTGTTGGCATCAATAGTAGATTTGTTTTTCCTAAATCCTAATTGTCGGGGAGGAAGAATTTCAAATCTTTCATGGAAGTGTTCTAGTTTTTTAAGGAAAACTTTTTCAAAAACTTCCTGGAGAACTGGAAGAATTGATACTGGCCAGTAGTTATTTACATAGCTGAGATCATTCTTTTTAAAAATGTGTACAACTTTTGCTGTTTTTAAAGCAGAAAATGCCTTGTTTTAATTACAGATTTATTAATTTTGTCAGTGGTATCAAAATGGTCTTATAGCAGTGCTTTATCAACCACGTAAACATTCCATTAATGTCCCAGGACGTTTTTTGTTTGAGGTCTTGTATAACACGAGCCACCTCCACCTCCGTCACAGGAGAAAATGCCATAGACGATACAGGTCCAGACCACAGGTCAGAACGTTGACAGTAATTCCCTTTAGATGAAGGATCTGTTTGTGCTACTGATGTGAAAAACTCGTTAAATTTATTTGCAGCAATGAGGTTTAATATAATTGATTATCTACAAGGAATCTAATGATATATTAATTATATTCAATGGAAACCATGGACACTACCAGAGAAGTTCATGTGGTAATCAGTGTACGGATGTTGTGTAGATGATAAAATTGAGTCAGGTTAATCAGTAAATAATACTGCAGTATAAGTCTCCACGTAAATTTATAGGTAATTTAGTAGGCCAGGCTATTGGGCTATCAATAAATAGCCCTTTCAGAGACGACTCAGGCTATCGACACTCATTCTACATCCATAAATCATTCATATTCACCTTAAAATATGCGTAAATTTGTATTTACATCTCATATCTAAGAATTAAAATACAAGAAATATGATCAATGGTTACCATTGACGAGGACACTAGTAGAGAAGTCTGGGGTGTCCATGTTGGGTGGTGACCAGGGTTCGGATGTTGTGTAGGGGAGTACCAGGCTTGTCATTTAGCCAAAAATCAAACCAATACTACGTGGCTCGTATTCCACACTAAGCTGTGTGTTCCACCTATTTTCTTCAAGACACCTAAGCTAATTTATCTATTTATACATACATGGCTTACACCATTTATAAAAAAAGTAGTCTCTCTTGCATTCGGCTATTAACTATCGGATTTTTTTAAGGAATAGTTGACTGTAGTTAGTAACAATGCTCCACTCATTATTTTCTCTCAATACATTTATTTGCCACTTAAGTCACCCATACATTGACGATCTGTGTCGTATTACTAAATACGTAAATCTTAGTAAGAAGACAACTTACTGTGAAGCAGGATTAATATAATATTTTGCTTACATTTAATAAGGAAGTCATTAACGTTGTAAGCTATAACAGTAAAAAAGTAAGGATAAATAGTAAAAGTCTAAAAACTAATAATTCAGACTATATTTTATTATTGAGATTCCTGTTTCCGACTCAGCTTGTGTGTATTTTAAAGCAAATATGAATGGTTACTTGAGTGTAGGATGAGTATCGAAGGCCTGTGTAGCTCAGAGAGGACAATTTACTAATAGCCCATTTGGGAAACTAAGGGACCTAAAGATTTACATGAAATCCGTACCACGTGGTATTTGTATGATTTTCAGCTAATTATTATTCATTAATAAGACGACGATCGTCAAAATATGGGTGAATATGAGGTGCGAATGATTGTGATAAGTGAGTGTAGTCATTGCTACTAAGTAAGGTCAAAGGTTCTTCAGAAAGAGCTATTTATTTATAGCCCAATAGCCAGTGCAAGCCTGATACTCAGTGCTCTTCCCTACACAACATCCGGACCCTGACTACCACCCAACACGGACAACTCCAGACTTGGTCTAGTATTGTCCAGTCGATGGCAACCATTGAGCGGACCCCATGTTGGTATTAAGAGAACTGATCATAGAACCTATGGCCTAAAATATCCACAACATGTAATTCTTTACATATAAAACTTCACCCTGGCTATTTGTGCTTTCAAAATACCAAAAGTACTTCGCCGACTGACAATACATGTTGACACAAACATTGCATTAACTATTATAATGAACAATATATAGGTACCTAATTTAATAAAATATCCTTACATGTTAGAATATTTCATAGCATAAATTGTTTAAATTATAGTGCACAAATTGCAACATTCAAAAACGTATAAGTAAATAAAGAGTGACTATGTTGATAATAACTGTTGTTTCTCGAATAACATTTCCGTAAACAGTAAGTTTATTAAATGTTGAACATTTTGAACAATTTTACCCTTTGCAAAGTTTTCTATCAACTTCGATACATTCTAAAACAATAGTAGTAAATAATTGTAAGTAATGAAACCTACCTTTGAGTCCAGATAACAATGGACAGTTTCAAGTGGATTGTGTGCTAAATGATTCACTGAAGTAACACAATGAACAGAAATGAAAGCCTGTGTCACAAAGTGTCACGGACAGGCCAAACCACTTGAGATTTTACCGACCGAATTCCTCAGTTATTTTGTGCAAGTCATTCCTTGCAGTGTTTTATAATTAAACAATGCAATTAGTACACAGAATTAAAAACATAATATTGAAGCATGTCTTTTACAGCAACATATATTTGTTCATATACTTTTTTATTTAATATCCAAGTGAAATGTACATATTATTCTCCTATTTCATTTGAGTGTTAATTTATTTTTCTGTCAAATGATAACAGTGAAATGCATTGACTAACGGTAATAACCGTTCGCACACATTTACTCTACATCGTTGAGCATATTTACATATTTTTTTACCTACAATTCCCATTAGTCCAATATATTTAAAAGATGCAACTGATTACCCTTTCAGTTATCCAAGTAGAAGTTAATACAATAAAAGTTAATCCCTCAACGAGAAGCTATCATCAATTATCGATATATTTTACTCAGAGCTGCATCTTTTATCTTCATAGTAAAAGAATGTTCTGTTTGCCTCGGAATGCGTATTGCAATCTTTTTCTTATCATAATGTTTATTCACTGTTAATTAAACAAGCTTTTCATTAAAATATCGGGCTATCCACAAGACCCATTGTTAAACTACATTTAACAATTAATTGCATTGTTGGAAACTATATTACCGATATAAAAGTGATTTTAAATTTTGTACAC